>VYXB01000246.1:28719-152022 GCA_013397135.1 Pachyramphus minor
CGGCGCGGCGGCGGGGCCCGGCCCCAGCCCGGTGCCGCCGCTGACGCCCGCGGCGCCGGGGCCGTTCTCGCTGCTCGACACGTGCGCCGTGTGCGCGCAGAGCCTGCAGAGCCGGCGGGAGGCAGAGCCCAAGCTGCTGCCCTGCCTGCACTCCTTCTGCCGCCGCTGCTTGCCCGAGCCCGAGCGCCAGCTCAGCGTGCCCGTGCCCGGCGGGGCCAACGGCGACGTGCAGCAAGGTGAGCAGCGCCCGGGCTTTCCCGTGCGGGGAGCGCCCCGCCGGCAGGCAGCTCTGCTGGGAAGCAGCGCGGGGTTTTCCCGGTCCCGGCGCGGGCAGAGTCCGTCCACGGCCGCGGGAGCTGCCGGTGCCCCGGTGCTGCTCGAGGGGTGTTCCGTGTTTGCGAGCGGCCGCTGGAAGTTGGGAAGTTGTTGGGATCCGGAGTGTGAATCGCGTTCCGTGGGTTTTCAACACACGTGGAAGGAATGGAGCTGTTGGACAGGGCCCAGAGGAGAAACCAGGATGATCAGAGGGATGGAGCAGCTCTGCTGTGAAGAAAGGCTGAGAGAACTGGGATTGCTCAGCCTGGAGAAGGCTCCAGGGGCACCTTATTGCAGCTGTGTAGTACCTAAAGGAGTGCTTTGTAAGACTACTATAATAAGTACTATAAGAAAGGTGGGGACAGACTTCTTATCAGGGCCTGTTGTGACAGGACAGGGGGTATTGACTTTAAACTGAAGGAGGATCGGTTTAGATTAGATTTAAGGAAGAAGTTCTTTACATCTAGGGTGGTAAAACACTGGCACAGGTCGCCCAGGGAGGTGGTGGATGCCCCAGCCCTGGAATCATTCAGAATCAGACTGGACCAGGCTCTGAGAACCTGTTGAAGATCCCTGCTCATTCCAGAGGGGTCAGACTGGATGAGCTTTAAAGGTTCTTTCCAGCCCAAACTATTCTGTTTTGGTTTGGCTCTCAGGGAGGGGCTGGGCAGCCTCAATTCTACAGCACTGGGGTAAAACATGTTTAATTAAATCTAAACTCACTGTTGTTATGTGGGAATGGTGTGTCCACTGTACCTGCTTTGCTGTGGCTGAGATAAAACCCTGCAGAGTTGTTTGTCACTTGAGTTCCTCTGCACATGCCCAACTTGTTACAGGGAATGAGAGTACCCTGCTCCTTCCAGGTGTTCCTGTCAAAACCACAGCCTGAGTTTTATTTATTTATTTATTTATTTATTTATTTTATATTATATGTTCAGGGATGGAATTGAAAAGCTGCTGGAGCTGTAGATGGGGTGACTCATGTGCTGTGGTGTACAGACCAATTTAGGGCCTTGGTAAGTGGTTTTACAGGTCTTAATGGTCCTCTGGTCCAAGAGACCTTGTTTGGTGACATCTTTGGACTCAGGTGTTTCCTGTGTTGCACAGTGAAGGAATTAAAACCTGGCTTGGTAGTGATTCGTTCATCCAAACTGTTCAGAAGTTCATCTAGGATGTGCTCTTAGAAAATTCATTAGTTTTAAAAAGATGATGTATTAAATATAGTTTGTAAGTACACTCACTAAAGCACTGAGATGGTCTTGTGATCCATCTTTCTAAATTCCAGATTTTGCATTATATCATCGAATCACAGAATGGTTTGGTTTGGAAGGCACCTTAAAGATCATTTTGTCCCACCCCCTGCCATGGGCAGGGACACCTTCCACTATCCCAGGTTGTTCCAGTCCCATCCAACCTGGCCTTGGGCACTTCCAGGGATGGGGCAGCCACAGCTTCTCTGGGCAACCTGTGCCAGGACCTCAGCACCCTCACAGAGAAGTGATATGCCAGTGGAACACACAGAACTTGGCAAACCAGGTCTATTTGATTAGCAATTACAGGATTATTTGAGTCCCACTGTAGGACACAGGTGTGGGAACAACACGAGGTGTAGCTCCTGCACTATAGATAGACTGGAACATCACTTCTCGTGGTACACGTTTTAGGAGTGCTTGTGGTGTGCTTTGGTGTAGGTGGAGTTCAACTTTGGATTGCTGCAGCAAAAAGTTTTAGATTATGTGAGTAAGATGTGGGGTCTGGAGCATCTCTGTTGTGAGGAGAGGCTGTGGGAGCTGGGCCTGGTCAGTCTGGAGGAGACTGAGAGGGGATCTCATTAATGCACATAAATATCTCAAAGGGGTGTCAGAGGATGGTGCCAGACTTGTTTCAGTGACAGGATGAGGAGCAATGGCCATAAACACAAGTTCTACCTCAGCATGAGGGAGAACTTCCTTCCATGGAGGTGGCAGAGCCCTGGAGCAGCTGCCCAGGGAAGGTGTGGAGACATTCCAGACCCACCTGGATGAGTTCCTGTCTCACCTGCTCCAGGTGACCCTGCCTTGGCAGGGGGATGGACTGGATGATCTCCAGAGGTCCTTCCCAACCCCAGCTATTCTGGGTAGGGTCTGGGAGAGTGTTCTGGTCAGGATGTGTGTGATCCATCTGCAGTGGCACCTGAGCCTGCCTGAACACAGGAATTGGCCAACAGGTCAGTAAAGAACCAGCCATGGACCAACAAACACAGTTTTGTGGACGGTTCTCTCTGCACCTTGGGAATGGAATCAGTTGAGTGACACATGAGACAGTTACCAGTAAATCAGATAGAAAATGGACATTCTCAGCCTACAGAGAAGTACCACAGTGCTTAGTCATGCAGGTTCCTTCCCTGTTTTGGTAGTCACCAAGTGTGACTTCCACTTCTGCTGCTTCTCTGGTCTCCCTCACCACGAGCAGGTGCTTTTCTTGAAGGAAGAGTTAATGAGAAGTGGTTCCTGTAGCTATACCTGAAGCAGGTTACACTAAACTGCTGCAGGTTGGTTCATATCCATTGCACTGGTGAAAGAATTGGTTTTGCTCTTGTTTGCATATTTGTTGGGAAAAAAAAGATGTTTCCTGTTTTATGTATTTTAAACAAGTACATTCTTCTATGCCATTTGTTCAACATAAAAAGTAGCATCTCATACTCAGTTTAATGTCTTAGTTGGTCATTGAAATTTGAATTTTATCTGGTGGATAGATGATTTCTTGATGCCTGGTGTTTCACCTGTCCAATTGGACTCTTAGTTTCAGACTGAATAGGTGAAAAATGCTTCTTTCTAAGTTAAGAGTTACAGATACTGTAGGACAACTTTTCCTGCGCCCACTGCTGCTCCTGCTCCTGGAAGATACATTGTTTTGTGGTTTCACTGCCTGGCTGAGATATTTACAATCTCTCTTAAGAAGATTATCTCAGTACAGAGAATGTGTGGCTCTCCCAGCTCCTTGGGAATGTCGGTTTTCATTAGGCTGAAAAACTAAACAAGAGTTGCAAGATGCTTTCAGGGAGCCAAGGGGAAACATCCCCAGTTGGTTGTGTGTGTAAACTGAGGAACAACATGTTTACTGCTGTGATGTGTGGTACCATAAATTAGTTGGATATGCTGAATTCAGCTCCCAAACCCAGCGTTTATGTATTTAGAAACCGTGTATTAATCACATCTTAAGTTATGCTTTAACTGGTTTTAATTTACTGTGAAAGGGGGATGTAAATGGTTGGACATGTAGGAGAATGTGAGGTATCCCTTACATTGAGTTTGGTGGTAGTTACTGTATTTTCAGTCTAGAAGAATAATGAAAGTCCCTGCATCAAACAGGCTTTTTAAGCTGTGTAAATGCAGCACCTTAATTGCAGTGGGTGTGAGCACTTAATCACTTAAAGAACAGGTAGAAAGCAATATGTGCTTTGCCATTGCCTCCGACGTGAAGCAAAGGCTTTAATTGCAAATATGCGAAAGGCAAGTTGCTTTAATTGAAAGCTGCTAAAGACAAGTTCCAATAAGTAAAGAATCGTTAAAGATGACTTGCTTAATTAGGAGGGGGAATATTAATTTAAAAACTGTTACATGGTAAGGACTTCAGCTGACCTCGCCCTCCCAAGTCGAGTCTAGCAGGCAAACCTTGCTCCCCCCCCACCAAGGACAGACCCTCCAAGCCAGCGCTGAGCCCGTGGTGCTGGGAACCTCTTTTCTTTGCTTCTAATAATTTCTCTTGGCTATCCCTACTTTTCTAGTTCCCTTCTTTCCCTCCTCTCTTTTTGTTTTAGAAAATAAAGTTGAATTATTGGTTTGGAGTCCAACATCTGGCCTCGTTTGTGCCAGGAATTTTCAAACTTAACTCCTCTGTGCGTTTTTGGATCGAGGCAAACTTCGCCTCTCTGCACCAAGTGGGTTGGAACAATCATCTGAACTCTCTTGGTTCTTTAGTTTTCTCCTGTGTTCATGAGTGAGGGTCATGAAGATATGCTGCAGCCCTGAAAAATGATCAGTTCTGGGCTTCCTAAAAATCTTGTTGTGAAACTTAAATTTCAGTCTAAATTAATAGTGTATTTTAAAATATTTCTGTCTGAGAACATTTAGGCATGTTTTATTTCTGTAAGAATTAATATCTGGGATTGCCATAAACTGTGTTTTCTTATTAAATATAATGTGTTGTACAGTTGTGATTTAAGCAAGGATTGTTCAGAAAAGAATTGCTGAGTTAGAAGTGGACCTTGAAAGCAGTTCAGTTTTTTTAATGTATTTTTATTTTGACAGGTTTCAATCTGATTGTATCACTGCCTTGACCTATGAGGGGTTATTTCAAGGTCTAATCAGTGAATTAGAGCAGGGTTTTGATGTATGGCTGTGCAGAAACTGCTGGACCCTTGTGGTGCTGAGAGAAGTAAATATTCTGCACGTGCAGTAATTATTATTGGTGTTCTCACCCAATAAATGAGACCTGGCAGAGATTCATTCCTGAGAGGGCTGATAATGTGCCAAGTTAGAACTTAAGACGGAAACTGGAGTTATTAAATGCAAGAGTGATTGCAAATATTTCCTGAACTGGGGAGTTTTATCATTATTTTAACAATGTAAACATCTGGTAGGACTTTAATTATCTCTTATTCACATGGACATTCTGTGTGTGGAATCAGCCTGACACATGGCACCCAAAACAAACCTGTGTGTGAGCCCAGATGTCTAAAATAACTTTGGTCAGCAGAATTGGGATTGTGGAAGATGGGTGACTTAATTGTCAGTGGTTGATGTGGCAGCATTTTAGGCTTGTGCTAATTGATGTCTCATATGTTTCAAGAGAATTTTTAAGCCATTTCTTTAAGACAAGTGGGATGGCAGGGCCAGGTGTGTCCAGCTCCACCTCCTGCTCAGAGCTGGTCTGGTGAGAGGAGGATCCTGAGGGAGCCGTGTCTGGGACTGTGCTGGGATGGCAGCGGCACAAGGAGCCTCTTCTGCAGCATTTGATCACCCTCCTTGGAACACAGGGAATATTTATTGCCTTGTAGCAAGGTTTGCCTTGTTCCTGCTTGTACTGTCAGTGCTTTTGGGGAGCACCTCTTGTGAAGAGCCTGCTCTCCCCATCCCTCAGGTGCTCAGTGCTCTCTGATCACTTTGGTCACCAGTGCTGGCCCTGTCCCAGTTTGTTCGTCTGTGCTGTACTGGGGAATCCTGTACTGGCCCAGTATCCCAGTGTTACATCCCGAGTGCTGAGCAAGGGAAAGGATGGATGCCCTGCCCCTGCAGCCTGGGACACATTTGCTGAAGGACGTGCTGTTGGCTCCTGTTCAACTTGTTGTCTAAAGCATGCTTTAAACATTGTATTTTAGGCTATTAAATGAGCTCAAAGTTACTATTTTATACTTTTAGATGTTACAAGGCAGCTAAAGGATTGATAAAAGTTTTTGTGTTACAGACCAGAGCTGATGTTGAAGGAGTTTGATCTTGTGGAAATAGGAATTTTAGTATGTAAGTGGAGATATTTAGGAATGCAAGTGTTTGGGTTCAGTGTTTGAATAAACTTTGAATTTATAAATTTGAACTGCTGGAAAGGCTATCTGGGATATCCCAGTGATGGAGGGGATCCAGTGGTGAGCAGTGGGTGCTACTGAGGTGCAAAGTGATTTTTGCAGTGTCTTATCCCTTGATCCCTACATCATGTGCATTCCATGCTCTCCCACATTCAGATCCATAATCTCATCCATATGATCCTCGTTCAGAGCAATAACTCTCTTGGAGCTAGAACTTCAGTGCCTTTCCATTATTGCTTTTTGTTCTGTGTTAGTTTAAGTGGTTTTTGGTTGGGCTGTGATGTGTTTATTTTAAGTTGACTGAAGTCAGCTTGAAGTCAACAAGTGAATGTGATCCTTCAGTGTGGAGCCTCTTAGGAAAGTTCTTTATTTTGCTGTAGCTCCTGCAGTGTTTGTAGCCAGTAGATAAGTTTCCATGGCTCCTTGTGTGTTCCCTTTCCATCCCACCTCCCCTCTCTGTAAGTCCAGGGCTGGAAGTTCCTCGGGAGCTTCTTTAGTGTCTGTAAATAAAAACTAGAAAACCTGATTAAGAGCATGGTATTACCTGTGTTTGGTGGGGAAACAGATTCATTCTTAGTGACTCAGGAAGCTTTGCTGTTCTAGAGCTGGTCCCTGGAACATCTGAGGAAATTCTGGAAGGGAGTGGGGAGCAAAGAAGAGTCAGAAAATTCCAGTTTTCTTCTTGAGCAAAAGTAGTGGGTATGAGTTGAACACACAGCCTCTGACTGGGCAGAATGTGTCTTGCCCAACACAGATGGACTGGGGGCTCATCAATCCATTTCAACAGGTTAAAAATGCCAGGAGCCTGAACTCCTGAATATTGAGCTGGAAGTGGGTACAGCAGCCAAAGACTTGACCTGAGCTTTCTCTGCAGAGTGCCTCTGGTTTGATCCTATGAGACTGGAAGTGCAGAAAATCCACCTTTCCCCTTCCATCTCTGTAGCTCTCAAGCATCCTGAAAATTTGGGAGTATTTTAATGTAGTTGGGATTAGTATGTCAGCCTGGAGAAATGAATTCCGAGCAGGTTTGGAATAATTTTCCTACTGAAACTAGTTCAAGATGAAACCTGTTGAAAAAACTACCTGTTTTGAGATGCATGCAAATAGCCCTCAGAGGAGCATAGTTAGCCTTGAGGAATGTTAGACATAAATATATACAAGATATTCTCAGAGTTATGAGTTCCAATTAATAAGAGTATTTGTGTTGCAGCTTGAATTGGGAGCGGTAGATCAAAAGCATCTTCCATTTGAAATCTGAAGTTCTTTGCAGTGTTCCATTGTGATTTGCTGCTGGATTATGAATGCAGGGGTTTTTAGCAGCCTTTTTGTTTTCATGAAAACAAAACTACCTTTTATCCTCAGTTTACTTCAGTTTCGTGCTCTCTGCCATCCTTTGATGTCTGTGGTCTAGTTCAGTGTGCTTTATCTAAATCATAAGCAGTTAAAAGGATTACAGAGATGCTACTCTCATTAGTGTTCTTAAAGGCTTTGACAAATAAGAGGATCTGATGTGCAATGTAAGGAGATGTGAGTGTAGCAGTTGTATAACAGTGCAAGATGTGTAGGAAAATTTGGGTACTTACATCTCTTTGCTCTGACCAAACCCTTTGCCTTTGTGTTGGTTTTCAGCTCAAAAGAGCGTCCCAGGTGAATGGCTGTGTCTGACCCTGTCAGGAGACTCCATATGAGTGTTCCAAGGAATCTGGGAGTCTTTTCTCCCTTGTTCCAGGCTCTGGGAGCTCTGGTAGGGAGGGAGTGGCTCATGATGTGAGAAGGTGAAACCCATCTCCCTCTGAGTAGGGTTGGCAATGCAAGGCAGGGTTTTCCTGCCTGCTGGATTGGTGACTCTCAATCCAGATTTCCAGGTGAGAAGCTCTTCCTACTTCTTACTTAAATCAGAGGAAACTCTATTTAGGCTACATGTTGTGTTTGTAGCAGCAGATGGGGGTCAGGGAATGTGTATGTTTGAAAATATTTTTGCTGTTCTGGAGCAAATTTTATGAGAAAAAGCAGAGCTCCTTCTGAACCACATCATGAGCTGGGAACAGGATGTGATTTATTTACCACAGTGCCACTGGGAATGGCAGGGAGGGGAGAGTTTGGTACATAGAGCTGTGTATGTACAGTGCTGTGGAAAAGAGGTAGTAAATATTTGTGCTCATGGCTGTTACAGGTCTGATACACCATTGCAAGGTGTGTGATAGAAACAAGTGGAAATGTCAGTCCTCTAAATACAGTGTAAGAAGCTTGGAAACCCACTCCTGTTACCTGCAGCTGCTGTAGAATAGTTCATCATTTCCTGTGCCCTGTCAGGTCCAAAGGATGATTGTTCTTGGATCTCTTCATGGAAGTGCTGATATTCACAGGAGCACCTGCTGAAGTTCGGGAGGTGCTTTATTGTACTTTTTTCAACACCTGATGTGTATAACTGTGTTCCTGCAGTCAGTGCTGAGGGCAGTATTTTGGTGACACTCTAAGTGAGGAAGGAACTGCTGTACAGAATGTTTTAGACCCCCAGAGCAGAGTTTCACGTGGTGTGGTCAGAACTTCCTGAAAGAAACTTCCCTTTTCTCAGCTTTTCGCTCCAGTGCTGCTCTTGACCTCTGGAGCATCAGTTTGTGGCTTCAAAGGAATAGGAAAACATCTGTGAGGACATTGGAAATCTTGATGGTAATAATTAGGATGGGGGGGGAGATCATAAATGAGTCTGACCTTCATAATTTATATGAATGTGTCTAATTCTAATTCAGCTGTAGTTTAGAAAAGAAATATTGATCTTTTACCAGTAGTTTTGCTGTGTGCTGATGTGTTCCTTGGAAGGGGTTACATGGCTTTTTGGAAAGCAGAGGTGCAGTGGAAATGTGTGTATCAGGACTAATGTGTTTGATTTGTTTGATGCAGAAAAACAAAGTAGAAATATATTCTGGAATATAAAAATAATGATACTTCCATATTTACTTTTATTTTCTTATATAAGAATTTTTTAGATTGAAACTGGTAGAGAAACCTTGTTTTTCTCATAGGTTATATAAACATTTGACCCTTAGTTTGTCCTAAAACACATTCTTACTAAATTTTTACAATAAACTTCATTAGCTTGTAAATTATCTCAAATTTTGACAGGTAAGGATTTTTTTCTTTTATGTAAGTATTGTTTCAGTGTGATTTTCTCTACTTTTCCCTCCCCCCTCACAAAATCAGCCACATCTGTATCTTTTCAGTACTGCAGTTCAGTTTCTAGTACAAATGGTGCTGCAGTAATTTGTTTTATATTAGATTAAAAGACCAGGATATGAGATGTTTAGTGGCTCATACATTATTGGCAAGCTCCTGTTGGAAATAATGGGTGCTGAGATGTGAAAAAGAAGTTTAATGTGCTAAATGAGAATTGCAAGGCCCTGTTGTCTGACAAGGTACGTGCAGAACACCGGGGGGGCACCTTGTGTGTGACTTGTGTTTGAATGTGGAGGTGCCAAAATTGGGTGTTTGGCTGTGAGAGCAGGATCTGGGACTGCCCATTCCTTGTGTCCTCCCTGACAGGGCAAGGTGGAATTTCCCGGGGTCAGAATCCAGCCTGTGGGCTGTCAGTTGTATCAAAAGGCTTGATTTTATTCCATCTTTCATTCATTTGTCTGCTTTAAAACCAACCCAAAACTTGCCTTGCAGGAAGGGCTTTGCATCTGTGGAATTTGACTTGTTGTTCTGTGAAGATTATAGACCTTGGGCTTGTTCTGTTTTCTTGTTTTCTTACAATATTTCGTGTCTTTGACCCAAGACAGCACTAAAATAAGGTTTAGTTGTGGTCTGGTTTAGATGGAGCAGTTTTAATGGTAAATATCTGAAGTTTTTTCTCTGTAAGTATATATACATGAGCTCCTAGATGGCTTTCATCCAGTATTTCCTAAAGGATTTTGTCTCTCAGGAGTAAGAAAACCTCAAGGTTCTTCATCCAGGGGAGGCTTCATTGTGTGTGTTGAAAGCTTTTGCACACGTAGGTGCTGCAGTACTGGTTATTTTTCATATCCTGCTCTTGATGTGTTTGGGTTGATGAGACAGGGAATTTTTAGTTGGATTATTGTGCAGTGGATCTCCTGTGTTCTCAAGCCATCATTAATTTTAGCACTTGAAGAAATGAATGCTACTTCACTACTAATGTAATTAATCTCTCTGAAATAAGTCCTGCTGTCCTAATTGAATATCCACAGAGGAGTTGAGCATCATTTAATTACACTTCTCAAAGTTGTTTCGGGTGTTTCAGTGTATAAAAATCCCCAGTGGCTTGGAAAGCTTCTCCTTGAGAATTATATTCTCAATAAATTGTATAGGAATTTGATTTAAGATCAAAAGCACTTCTGTGAAGAAAGTATGAACCATTACCTTAGTGATAAATAGGTTTTCAAACCTTCATGTAGGTTGTTCATAGACATCTTTAAATATCAGTTTGGTTCATGTAGTAACTTTTTTGCAGCTCTGCTGAGGACATAAAACTAATTTAGTGATCACAGAGGATAACAAAGCAAGGTAGTGGAACTTTATTACTGCATCTGCCTCCCTGACCTCATGGAGATAGGTTATATTAGAAATCTTCATCTGTCATATCTGGGAGAATATTGGGACACAGGACTGCCATGGCATTTTCAGGAACATCACTAAGTCACCCCACATCTCTGGGCACACCCCTCTTCATGCTTGTCTTGAGACAGGCTGGACCACAGACTGTTACAACAAATAATTAACAGGTGTTAGTTTTGCAATCTAAATTAAATATTTGCTTGTGGAGAACAAAGGCTAAAAAGATGCATTTTTGTGAGGAAGAAATAAATAGGAAAAACTGAGTATGATGTCGAAATCACCACAACTTCATTCTGGGTCAGGGATCCTTTCCTGAAGAGGAGTGTGGGGTTTGTGGATGAGATCTTTTTCGGGGTGAAACCTGTTACAGCCACGCAATGCCTGGGTGTCAAGAGGAACGTCAGCTGTGAAATCTGTTGGTTTACTCAAGTGAAAGGCTCAGTCTGAGGGGTTTTGTGTTCGTTCTTGTCACCTTTGCCTGTTGCTGTCCGTGTTCTGAGAGCTGTGGCTCGCTGTGTGTTGCAGTGGGGGTGATCCGGTGCCCGATCTGCCGCCAGGAGTGCCGGCAGATAGACCTGGTGGACAACTACTTCGTGAAGGACACCTCGGAGACACCGAGCAGCTCTGATGAGAAATCAGAGCAGGTAAGGACTGGCCTTGCCCCACATTCCCATTTTATTTCTAGGCCTGGTAGCGCTTCCCAGGACAACACTGTGTCCCTTCACAGGTGTGCACGAGCTGTGAGGACAATGCCAGCGCCGTTGGATTCTGTGTGGAGTGTGGGGAATGGCTGTGCAAGACCTGCATAGAAGCTCACCAGCGAGTAAAATTCACTAAAGATCATATGATCAGGAAAAAAGAGGATGTGTCTTCAGGTGAGTGTTTGGGTTTCATTTTGCCCTGCCCATATTGAAAATGTTTTCTCTTTGGCCCATGTGAAAAGGGAGAGGGAGGAGGATTTAGGTAACAACCAGCTCTGTGTGGCTTTCCTCAAGGATTTGGGAAAAGTTTAGTAAAAAGTTACCAGTACAAAATTAGTAGCTCTAAAACCTAAATTATTAACTGAGTTATTTGTTCATACCTTGTACAGTTTCATGTCCAATGGAAAAAAAATGCTTTAAGTGTAGAAGCCAAGAGAGTGCAGCCTTTGGAAAGGATTTAGTTCCATTCTTAATAATCCTGTTTAGTAGAACAAGTAACTAAATGAAGGGGTTGGAATCTGGAGAGCACTGACATATTGATAATCCTATCCATTGGCAAGGAAATTAAATTACATGTTTTGCTGTGTTTTGTTCTAAGGAGCAATTACAGTTCTCCCAGTGGACAGGAATATACAGATAAGCTTAGACACATATTCAGTACGATCCTGTTGTATTAATATTGCTGAGTAAATGTGGAATTTGAGTTTATTTTAGGTTTAATCTCTCAGTTAGGAAAATTTAACGTGTGAAGTGTGTGTAGGATTTGTTTAGACGCCCAGCTTTATTAGAAGTTAATTCTTAAACTGTTGTTTGATTATATATCGTTTGTAGCCTATTGAGAAAATGTAGAAAATGTTCTTAAAGCAGGTCCAGGGTATTTGGATTTTAGCTTAGAAATTTTGATTTGTAAATGCGTTAAAAGTTCTGATTCAAAGACCTGTAGGTTCTCCACAATCTGGATGTATATGATCATATTGAGGAAGAGAGATCTTGATTTTTCTCTCTCTCCATTTAAAATGAATTAAGATCTTCATGATTTTTTTTTTTAATCCTTTCAAAGGAGCAAATACTGCTTTTCTTTCTGCCAGCACTTCTCAAAATCGTATTAATAGTTAAAAATTTTGCTGTTGAGCTTAGTGCTTTTAGAAAAGGATCTTATTTCCCTTGCTCTAGCAAATAAACTTCACTTTTGGAGAGGCTTCTCTGTATGTCCTAATGAATGTCTTTTAAAAGGAAATATTACCCATTTAAGCTTAAATTTATTAAATCTCTAGATGAGAAGCCCTTAAATTAAATCAAATGACTGGGCCTGACAAAGAATTACTGATGTTTTTCCAAGGAGTGCTAAATTGTGACTGTTAAGGTGATATTACAGCTCAGCTTTCCCTTTGATAACCTGACTGGGAAGGTGCTGAAAAATGACTTCCAATAAAATGAACTTTCCATCAAAAATTTTATTTATGGTTGTGGGGAAGGGCTGGACATTATTTTTTATTCTTCTTAGACTCAAAGATGTGCCCTGGAGACTTTAAATTTTTCTTTATGAGTGCCAACTGTAGATTGATCAGCTCTCTCTCTTCACAATAATTTGCATGATATAACAAGCTTCAGAAACACTGGAGACTGAGGAAGACATCCATGTTTTAAACCTTACCTGCTGTATCTTCCCAGAACTGCTTTCCTCTTTGCTAAGCTCAAAATACCTTTAGAAAACCGTGCAGCATGTTTTAGTAAACTCAGAACTATTTTTGGACATTGTTATTTGCTCAAGTGGAAAATTTAAGCAGTTTAGGTGGGGTTTAAGTAACTCCTGACAGACACTGTTTGCTTTGCAGTTACCTCTTAGTTGTGTTTGACTTAATGGGGTGTGGAAAGTTTTTGAAGGGGTGACTTAGAAAACCTCTGGGTGTTTGACAGTATAAAGGTTTGAGAGTTTGATCCATCCTTGAGTGTTCTGGAGCTGAAATCATATGGAATTAAATCTTTAATCACATGTACACCTGGTGTTTGTGGGTAGTTTTATATCCTTACAGGTGTCAGTATCTTTTGAGTGCTTGGGAGAGGAATTCCTTCTTCTCCTTGAATAAAGTGGGAACAGCTATAAACCACTGGCACTGTAAATCATGAAATCTTTAAGGTCAGAAAAGACCTCAAAGGTCATCCAGTCCAACCACTGACCTGATCTATTCACAGGAACTTTAGGGTGAGAACAGGTCTGGAGTTGCCTTTGTAAGTTCGTGGTTGTTACTCAGCTTGGAATTTAGTTGTTTTGCCCTTCAGATTGTCCAGATTTTATTTTAAAGTACACAAATGGTTTATTTTTAAAAACAGAGGCCGTGGGAGCATCTGGTCAACGTCCTGTTTTCTGTCCTGTGCACAAACAAGAGCAGTTAAAGCTTTTCTGTGAAACCTGTGACAGGCTGACGTGCAGAGACTGTCAGTTACTGGAGCACAAAGAACACAGGTACAGATATTCCCATGTCTTAATTCCTGTGGTGTGCTGTGTCAGAGGATGAAATGGCATTGATGCAAACCAGCTGTGTCATAAATACCTGTTGCATTTACTCTTTGTTGGCCTGAAATGATCACTTTGCAAAGGAAAACGCGTGGAATGTGACTTGAAGTGATCAGTTGGTTGAGCTTTGTCAAGTCTCTTAAGATCAGATTCAAGACAACGTGGGCTGAGGGGATCTGGTGTGGTTAAGGTGTGAATTTGCCCAGTGCTGTCACTCTGTTCAGGACTTGAATGGAAATTCCTACAGCCCTGAGCACCTGGTGCTGTAAAGGACCAAAAGTGATGCAGTGAGTCATGGGTGAGGTCATTTTTTGAAAGGGCATATTTTATTGTGCAATAGTCTTTCAGTGTAGGGGAATTTTATAAGGGAAAGTCTAAATTTTTCCTCAGAGATGAATATATTCTTCTGTTACAGAGGGGAAAAAAGATTTGGTTTTAGTTGGTTGAAAGTTGTTGCCTCATACCAGATGAAAAGAAATGGCTCTTTGCTGCCTGAAAAAGTTGGAACTTTTTAAGATACAGTAAAACTTCCTGCTCTTTCGGAGCTCTGTCCTGTAGTTCTTTAAATGTCTGAACAAGTGTTTTTCAGTGTTATAGTAGAGAATCTGCAGATAAATATATATTTATCAACCACTGCACCATTGCTTTTTCTAGTCAGGCTACAAGTGAGTCTTCTCTGTAAAGGTGCAATATTGAATTTAGTGTTGTTTTTTCCGGATTAGTTAATTATTCTCAGACTGCTACAGCAGCCTGTGGAGAACTTTTACTTTTGAAATTAGTATTATTAGTATTATTAAATAGTATTAATAAAATATTAACAACTTCAGATATTCCTGCTCTATTCTTTCACAGGCTTGATCCTAAATATCCTGGAAGATACCCTTGTCACAAAGTGTGATTTTCTGGGATATGTTCACTAACTTGTTCTAGTTGGTTTCTTTGCATCTGTTTTGTGCATGTTGCTAATGGATTAACAGATGGATCTTGTTCTTCTTACCTGTGCTCTTCCAGAAAGAGAAGAGGATCCTTTATGTGATCCTTTAATGTTTAAGTGATTCAGTGCATTTTCCTCATGAAACTGAGGTTCCTGGTATCTCCTTGAGCTGCTGTTCCATAGCTTGCTATCCTGGGAAATGATGCAGTGCATCCCTGTGTGATTGGAATTGATGTTTCCCACAGAGGTTCAGTTTTGTGGACACTAGGAAAAGATTTTGTCAGCACTTAAACATTTTTCACACTGATCAGCATATGCAGAGTCTGATTTTTTCGGTGTGTTTTGTTGTATTTTTTCCAAAATGTTTTAGTTTTACACCTGAGGTGGGAACCCTTGGTTTCAGCCTTGGTAATTGGTGTCTTCTCTTGCATGTTCAAAAGGTACCAGTTCCTGGAAGAAGCTTTTCAGAACCAGAAGGGTGCAATTGAGAATCTTCTGGCCAAACTTCTTGAGAAGAAGAATTACGTAAATTTTGCAGCTGCCCAAGTTCAGAATAGGTAAGTTCCTCAAAAGGATTAACTATTATTTTGCATTTTTACTGAATCACAGCAAGACAAGTGATGGGATTGAAATAACACATTTGAGTTGATTCTCTATCTTCAGTTGTATTGGACTGAATTTTCATAATGTTTTTTTTCCTCTACAAGTCAGTTGGAAGTTGTTAAAACAAATATCAAGGGTTGTGTCTTCTGTAACAACTTTGAGTAGAACCAAAGATGTGACACATTTATTACACTTTGGGGAAGGGGGAGAGTAAAAAAGGCAAGGAAACCCGTCTTATGGTTTCTGCTTCCTTCAGCTCTAGATGACAGAAGGGTTGAAATACTGAAATATTTTTATGTTTCAGATGAATACCTCTGATAACTGTGTAACAAAAGCTTGGTTTGACTTTGAATAGGAAATTGTGGTTGGTTGTGGGGTTTTGTTTGGGGTTTTTTAGGCAGCTTAACTTGAGATTCCCAGGGCTTTCTCAAATTCAACGTCATGTTAAATTCTGAATATAGAGACAGAGCACGTGACCTCTGCTGGCTTTTCACCCACTTTGGTGACGTGGTTGTGCTGCAGCTCAGGGATTTCCACTGTGATTCTCGGTGGTTTTATGAGCCTTCTGCAACTTTCAGGTCATTTGCAGAATGACACATCATCTGGAGGTGGAAAGTACGAGGGTAGAAGGACTGCACCGCAGGTATAAAGAGAAGTTCTGATGCAAATTCTTAATGCCTTGTGGTACCATATACATTTAAAAAAAAACCTGTAAGGGAAGGAGAACAAATGACAGAGGCAAATGTGTGAAGATGGAAGCAATGAGAGTTGAAATTTTTATGTGCTGATTTCCATGGAATTCTTTCCACTGTCTGACAGTGCATTTCTCTCCCTTCTTTTTTTTTTTTTTTTCTTTTTTAGGATAAAAGAAGTAAATGAAACTAACAAACGAGTGGAACAGGAAATCAAAGTGGCAATATTCACCCTCATCAATGAAATCAATAAAAAGGGAAAATCTCTCTTACAGCACCTCGAGGTACAGTTAAGAGAACAAGGAATGTTCAGTTTCCAGTTCCCTCTTAAGAACCCACACATTTGAAAACAGTTTGTTTGGGGTGACTGCAGGTGTTGTAATACTAATATTGTTTCTGAGTAGTGTGTTGGAGTTAAATCTCTTGTTTATCCTTTCATAAGAGCCTGTGGCTCCTTTAATGTCTATGCCTCATATTCAAAATCAGGCTCATTGTAAAGGAGTGTGTGAAAATCTCCTTTTCATGTTCTCTTTGCCATATTTCTGTATTATAATGTAGCTCTAAGGTGTGTGTAATGTAATCTTTTCCTCAAATAGCTTTTTTAAGGTTCATGTAAGAATAGACCCAGCAGTCTTATGTATTTTTACATAAAGGTGTAAAGCTGGTATTTAAAGTTACAGAGATTGGAATAAAGGAGATAAAGACTTCAAACATCCTTTCCAGATAGAACATCCTGAGTAATATTTATATTCTGACTTTTATTAAAATCCATGAAAATGTAACTTATTATTACTTCCTTTATCTGAGAGGAAATCCATCATAAGAAGATAGTTAATTGCATATGACCAGTCTGCCATGATGAGACTGAAAAATTGAAGATCAAGTGAATTACAATAGATTTTTTTCTGGTTAAGGAACAATTATATGGCAAGGAAATGGAACATTCCTGGAAGAAAAAAATAATTGGATCATGAGTAAAAGAAATAATTGAAAATTACATGAATTTTGGCTTTTCTTGATTACCTAGTGTTTGTTACAAGCTAGAAAATTGCTCCCCCAGTTCTTTGTTGTGCTGCTGTGCCTTGGAAGAAACTGAGGGAGAAACTGGTCTTGTTTTAGTTATTGATAATTTTTTGGGATAAAGCAGAGGCTCTTCTCTGAGCCCACAGTCATCCCTGCACTTTGATACCTCAGGGAAGAATGGTAGAAGGGAATATTAGAGAATTATTGATGCTTGTAGCACCGTGAGAGTGAGCATCAGTAAAAGCTGTGTTGCTTGGGACATTTTCCTTTTGCTCCAAGAACTGGAATAGCAGTTTGCATTTTCCTCCTGAACCTGAAACCCCCCGTTGTAATAAAGTTTTTGTTTCTTTGTAGAATGTAACAAAGGAGAGACAGATGAAGTTAATACAACAACAGAATGACATCACTGGTCTGTCACGACAAGTGAAGCACGTCATGAACTTCACTAACTGGGCGATCGCGAGTGGCAGCAGCACCGCCCTGCTCTACAGCAAACGCCTGGTGAGGGGCACCCTCTGACTGTCCTCCTGGAATCTCCTGAGCTGGAAGGGATCACAGGATCATCCAGTCCAACCCCTGACCCTGCACAGACACCCCAGCAGTCCCAGCCTGTCCCTGAGAGTGTTGTCCAAACACTCCAGGAGCTCTGGCAGCCTCGGGACTGTGCCCACTGCCCTGGGGAGCCTGTTCAGTGCCAACCACCCTCTGGAGGAAGAACCTTTTCCTGATATCCAGCCTAAATCTCCCCTGACACAGCTTCAACCGTTCCCTCGAGTCCTGCCAATGGCCACAGAGAGCAGAGATTGGAGCTGTCCCTCACGAGGAAGCTGCAGGCCCTGATGAGCTCTGACCTCAGGCTCCTCTTCTCCAGCTGAACAGACCAAGTGACCTCAGGCACTCCTTGTGTGACTGTACAGACTGTGCTGTACAGCTCAGAGAATGATTAGTCAAAAAAATTTTTACGTATTGTTACAGCTTCACTAGATCATATCCAAGGAAGAGACAATGAGTTGTTCATACATCATTTAATAAACTAAAACCCCCCTTCTGTAACAGTGGGCTGGATTTCCCAAATTGAACACCACTTTTCATTTGTAAATTAAGGGTTTAGGGGTATTACTGTAGAAGGAATGGGGTCAAGCTCTGTAAAGATACCTCAGTGTTTCATTTAAGTCATTGCATTACTATTACAGTGTAACAGTGCTACACTTTAATCCTTAGAGTGAAAAATGAGTTTTACAGTGGATGATTTTCCTGGTGAATTGAGAACTTTCCAGTGAACCAAACTTGCTGTTGCCAGTCCTTGTTTCACAGCCTAAACTCTGGGCAAATGCCCACTTCTTATTTCTCTATCTGTATTTCTTTGTCACCAACAGTCTGTTTTTTGCTTTCCATCAGATCACATTCCAGCTACGGCATATTTTGAAGGCACGTTGTGACCCCGTCCCAGCTGCCAACGGAGCAATACGCTTCCATTGTGACCCCACGTTCTGGGCCAAGAATGTTGTCAATTTAGGTGAGAAAACTGTGTGTGTTTCTTCTGTGTTACTTGAAGAACTCAGTTGGGGGTGTTTATCCAACGTGGGTGAGATGGAGTGCAATACATCTGTTAATACAGGACACCAAAACTCTTGATATAACCCATCCAGTCCTGATTATCCTGTTTATCTGCTCTGTTCTTTCTAGTAGCAAAGCTTTCTCAAAGGGTTTTGGGAACCAATGGGAATGGTTCTGGGAATGGCACTAATCCTGGAATAGTTTGGGTTGGAAGGGACCTTAAAGCTCATCTCATTCCACCCTCTGCCATGGGTAGGGACACCTCCCACCAGCCCAGGTTGCTCCAAGCCCTGTCCAACCTGGCCTTGGACACTTCCAGGGACGGGGCAACCACAGCTTCTCTGGACAACCTGTGCCAGTTCCAGTATGCTGAAGTGTAATCACTTAGACTTTGCAAAGCACAGGTTTTGAATGAGAGAAGGGGGAGGTGAGACCTGTTAGCACCTGCCTGTGAACTTCTCTGTTAAAAACTGCAGTAGAAAATCTGATAAAAGTATCAGCTTTTGTGTGTACTTGCTGCTTGCTCTGAGTCCACTATCCAGGTTTTGGTGTTACTGTCTTCAGTCAAGGAAGTTCATTCCCTGGGACAGGCAGGGAAGGAAACAGGAAACTCACTCTATAAAAAGGGACATGCAGATTCCAACAAGTACATATTGACAGTCAAAAATAACATTTTTGCCTTTTCCCTTCAGAGAGGTAACATAGTCCACCACATTTTAGGAAGGCAGGGCTTGCTTGTAGCAGTTTTATGTCATGTTTATGTAACCTGTCCTTAATCACTCAGTTGTGGGGCACTCTTCACTGTCACCCAAATATCTCTTCCCAGGCTTTGCTTCCTTAGATATAGAAACTTTATGCTCAAAAAAGTTTTTTTTTCTATTTCATTTCTCATCTTTTTTTGTGATAAACACAGAGAAGTCATCTCTGTTTGTCTTGGCTTTTAAGACTATGCAGTTCCAGTTCTTTCACTCTTTCTTCACGAATCATGTTTTTAATTTTGCAGTTTCTTCTTGTAGTCTAAGCTCACTTTTTGTTTCTGTCACATATGGTTATAGAGACTTAAAAAGGAAATTTCAAGCTTAAATTGCTTTTTTTACTGCCACTGAGGAAAACTGCAGTAGAAACATCTGAATATTCTGCATTTATCAACCTTTGGATGATGATGGAGATTTAACTGTTTACTTTTTGTTTTGTTTAGGTAACCTTGTCATTGAAAATAAACCAGCCCCTAGTTACACTCCTAATGTAGTGGTTGGGCAAACCCCTCCAGCAACAAACCACATCAACAAAGCTCCAGGACAGATCAATCTTGCACAGCTTCGACTCCAGCACATGCAGCAGCAAGTTTATGCCCAAAAACACCAGCAGCTGCAGCAGATGAGGATGGCACAGCCATCTGCATCCGTGCCCAGGCAGAGCAGCCCACAAGTCCTCCAGCAGCAGGTAAGTGTCTTGCACGTTGTTATTTCACTCAGACTTTTCAAATTGCCCTGTCAAATATAAACTTAGAAAGCAGTTTATAAGCTAAAATCTTCTGAAATTTGACATCCTTTAATGTGATGGCTTCTTGGCTTTGCTTGATGTTATGTTACTAGTAATCCTACTACTGTGGGAAGAGATTGGCTTCTTTTCTCCGTGTTGAAAGCAAAAATGTTAAAAAACACAAACCCTTGCAGCCTCCCAGGTTGATCAGCATGCAGACCATGCAGAGGGGTAACATGAACTGTGGGGCTTTCCAAGCACATCAGATGAGAATGGCTCAGAATGCTGCTCGTATACCAGGAATACCACGCCACAATGGACCTCAATACTCCATGATGCAACCTCACCTTCAAAGACAAGTATATCCTGTGTACACGCTTCATTTGTGCCATTGTGCCAGACTTTCATGCCAGTAGATGGTACCTCCCAGCTGTAAATGTGTTTATCTGTCACCCCTGTAACTCACAGCTGCACACATTTATATGCTCTGCCATGTTGCAATATTGTACGGTGACATTCTTGTTCTGCACGGTGACATTTTGTGCTGAAACCTTAAGAATGAAATGTGATATTTGTATTGCACTTTAGTTCTGGGGAGCAAAACGTTGCCTTTTGCACTTTTGCAGTGACATTCAGCTTTTGGGTTTCCTTAGAGAATGCCGAGGAATAGCGAGGTTCAGTAGTTGAGGGGTTTTAATTAAATCTAAATAAATTCTGAAGTGTTTTTAAATTTGAACCTGAAGCATGATGCAGAGCTCTGTACACCATTAAGAATAAAAATTATTGATAATGGATGTTAATGTGACTAAAAAATCAAAAGTCAGTTTATATTACTGAAAACAGTTCACTTTTTTCTAAAAAATTATAGATTTAATTTATAGATATATGAACTCTAAAGTTGTTTTTGGAGGAAGTAATTACTTTAAAAAAAATTATATATGAAAATATTTTGGTGGAAGATGTGCTGTATATTTAAATATTTAGCCACATAAAGTGTTTTTTTCTTTCCAAGTGAACAAAAATAGCAGTTGCTTTGCATTCAGTGCTGTCAGGTGACGTTGATAGACGTGAGTTTGTGTGGTTTGGTTGAGGTCTGTCACACAATGCACGTGTTACAGCGTCCCTGCAGTGCCTGCCCTGCCTGTAACACTGCCCTGCTCTCTGCTCTCTCCCTGCAGCACTCGAACCCTGGGCATGCTGGGCCTTTTCCAGTGGTTTCTGTGCACAACACCACAATAAACCCCACCAGCCCCACCACAGCAACCATGGCCAGTGCAAACAGGGGGCCCACGAGTCCGTCCGTCACAGCCATCGAGCTCATCCCCTCCGTAACAAACCCGGAGAACCTGCCTTCCCTGCCAGATATCCCCCCCATCCAGGTCAGTGGTGGTCATCAGGCACTTCACTGGAATGATCTGCTTCCCTTTCCACGTAGTTTTTTTTATTTGTACACCAGGATGTGTCTGTGGAATGATACAATTGTCATTTATAATTTAACTTAAAATCTTCAGCCCTTCACTGGGGCTGTTTTCTCCATACAGGGTTGACCTGCTCCACCTGTGAACCTATAGATTAATCAGGATTTAATTAATTTAATATAATTAATATTAATTGTAGTGTGTCAAATAGTAAAACTGAGACTTTAAATAATCCCAAGTACTGTGTTAGTTTCCTTTCTTCCTCTAGGCCATCCTGTGGGAAGGATATCACTACAATAGTTGAACAGTTGTGGAAGACATCAGTAGAACAGCTGTATAGTTAAGATATCACTAGAATAGTTGAATAGTTACATATTTTGAGTGCCCTGAATGGTGATTTATTCAGGGTTAAAATTGCCTGGAGCTTCTCTGTGATATTCCTAAAGGTAGCAGAGGCAGGAAGCACGGAAGGAAGGTGTCCCACTGCCCCACAGAGAGGGGACATGAACTGAGGTAGATTTTGAAGTGGAGCCTGTTTGGAGAGGTCAAAAGAATAATTTAATGTACATGTGGAAGCAGAGAAAGTAAAAGTAGCATGTTTTCTGCAGGAGTGTTTGGGAGGCCAGGGAGAAGAGTCTTCATCTGGAGATGTTTACATTGAAATGCCCATATAAAGCACAGGAGATCTGGTCATTATACAGGAAACAAAACCTAAATTCCACCTGAGCAGATGGTCTGCTGTAATACCAACAGAATCTCTCTAACTCTTAATCTATAAAGTGTGAGAATAGTAGGGGGAAAAAAAGAATCACATCTCAGTGTGAGCAATGTGTAGTGCTCATTAGGCTTTGCTTACTCACTACAACAAAACACAAATGTGAGTGGCTGTGCCTGGTTCATCTGCCCATGTCTGAAGTTCATGAGACACCAGGTTAGAAATAGGTGTTAGTGGCATAGTCCAGAACATTAACATGCAACTTCCAGGTGCACTGAACATGCAGAATTCTGTTAAGATGCTCTTTTTTTTTATACCTGTTCATTCAATAGCTGCTGTGGATTTCAGTTGGATTTAGTGGATAGGGAGCTGTTAGTCCTTCAAGCTGCTTGCAGTCATTAAAACTTGAATACAGTGTGTCTCAGTCATGTTATTTGCAATTATGCTGTCTGGAAGTTAATGGCTTTAAGCAGTTACAGCAGTAGGGTCCCTGTTTCCTTGGGTTTAACAGATACTGAAATCTGTGTGAAAACTGAATGGGAGGGAGATTTCCCATCATGTTAAGGACGAACAAGTTCATGGTTTCCCTTAATTGTGGAATAATTCTTGCAACATCAGTAATCTGGTAGTTCATGACTAATACCATGTGTCTGAGTAACACTGAGCATCTGGGAACCAGAAAGTTTGGAATGAGCTGGAGTAAGTGCAGCCTGGGACCATACTGAAAGAACTCTGATTTAGGAGCTTTTGAGAAACCTTACTTTAAATTTCTTATTTGAAAGCCTGATCTCTGTATAAAACTGATGAAAATGTTTGCTGGTGTCCTGAATCCTTGAAGGGGGAGTGAACAATTCCAGTGAAGATACTGATCACAGTTTAAAGATGTGCAACTATTATGGAACTTAAATTAGACCTCTCTGATTCAGATTTTTGTGTTTTTTTCTTCTTAGCTTGAAGATGCTGGTTCAAATAGTTTAGATAACCTGCTAAGTAGATACATTACAGGCAGCCACCTCCCCCCACAGCCCACAAGTACCATGAATCCCTCCCCAGGACCTTCAGCTCTGTCTCCAGGGTCATCAGGTAAATGTGATGGGTATTTGTGGTAATTAAGTTGAAAACAATTGCTTACTGTTTTCTACCAAAAGGAAAACGATGTTTTATTTAAAATTTATTTTGCTCAGAGATAGATTCTTCTGGAAATTTAAATTTTACCCTCCTTCAGAAAAGTTTTTATAGTAACAAGCTGCCAGCCCATGAAGGAAGTGTTCCAGATACACTTAGAGATAATATTTTTGTCCTGTGTTACCACAATCTTTTGTTTTTTTTGGTGCATCAGAGGACATAGTTCAGTTATTGTCCCCAAATGATGACTGACTGGACCATTCTGAGGTTTGGGAATTAAGTTTATAGAATAACTTAGTCACAGAAATAACACCCAACAATCACTTGAGTAGGGTCATTCAGAGTTTCCTTTTCTGACTTTGTTGGCAGATGCCAGTGCATAAAATGTGATGGCATGGTGGGCTGAAGGCTTTAGCACTGTTTGGATTAGCTAAAATAATTACTGGGTTTCTTACCAACCATGTGTTGTCTTTTTTTTATTTAATTTGATCAGGTCAGATGACAAAGAACAGCTGACTTAGGTGACTTATTAGATTAGGATATTTTAGCAGCATTTCTGGTGTTACTCAACACTAGTCATTGTACTGCAGAATGTAAGTTTGTACCAAGTCAACTTCTGTGCTGCTTCTTTGCAGGTTTATCCAACTCCCACACTCCAGTGAGGCCACCCAGTACCTCCAGCACAGGTAGCAGAGGAAGGTGAGTGAGTGTGTCCCATTAACACTGCCAGGCTGAAAATTCAGACATGAAGAATTAAAAAAAAAAGAATTATCAGTGGATTAACAGGGCTTTGATATAATTAAACCTCAAAAATGGAAGAATGCTTACATGAAGATTTATATTTTTTATTTTTTTCCCTCACCATGATTCTCTGCTGTAAACTCGAGCATTTGTAAATGTTCTGACATGCTTTGCCTTTCATTTGGGAAACAGTTACCCAAACTTCTTTACCCTGATGATGATTTTTCCTCTTATTTATGTGCTGGTGTCTTTCTAGCTGTGGCTCCTCAGGCAGAACTGCTGAGAAAACTGGTGTTAACTTCAAGGCTGACCAAGTGAAAGTAAAGCAAGAGCCAGGCACAGAGGAAGAGATCTGCAGCTTCTCAGGAACAGTAAAACAGGAAAAAACAGAGGATGGCAGAAGGAGTGCTTGCATGGTAAAGTTAGTTTATGCAACAATATGTTGTGGTTATCCTAGCAACGTGTTTAAGGATTTGGAAATAAAGAAAAAAAAATGCATTTTTACTTGTAACCCTCGTTCTCAGAGGTGTTTTCTCCCTGGCAGTGCTCTGCCAGGCACAGGGCAGTCTGTCATGTAAATTTTATCTTCAGCTATTAAAATTAAATACCCACAGTGTAGTGGTTTTGCTGCTTTTAATCCCTAATTAACAAAAGCTGTAAGTCACGTACTAATAGTAGTTCCTGGATATTCACCCATATGTAATTACATTCAGAAATCTCCCAATCAGTCACAAGTTCTTATGCCAGAGCATAAATAAAATATTCATCCAGGAGAATATTTTTCAGTGTTTCCCAGCTATGCTTGATTTAACGGGACTGTGTACTGGTAGCAGGGTGGTGGATTGGAGAAATCTTCCTGATGACAGTGAAAGTTTAGTTTTTAATGAATGATCAGTGTGTTTGGCCTGAAAGCTTATCATGTTGTAAATCAGGAGAAATGAGTGTTTTCTTGAAAGGAAGGACTTGTGAAAAAGTAGCTTTTTTTATGTGCACCTCAGCTCTTCATAATGACTTCCCACTTATTTTGGGATGTGAGTGTAGTCCCTTTAGACAATGGCTTTTGAATTCCAGCACATAAAGGAAGACGCCCTCCTAAAATTGCCTCTCTCCGCTTCTCACTTCAGCTCAGCAGCCCTGAGAGCAGCTTGACACCACCACTATCCACTACCTTGCACCTGGAAAGCGAATTAGAAGCGTTGGGAAGCCTGGAAAACCACGTGAAGACTGAGCCAGCAGATCTGAGTGAGAGCTGCAAACAGTCTGGGCACGGCCTGGTGAACGGCAAGTCCCCCGTGCGCAGCCTCATGCACCGCTCGGCCCGCGCCGCGGGAGAGGGCAACAACAAGGACGACGACCCCAACGAGGACTGGTGTGCTGTCTGCCAGAACGGGGGGGACCTGCTGTGCTGTGAGAAGTGCCCAAAGGTGTTTCACCTCACCTGTCATGTACCAACACTCCTCAGCTTCCCCAGGTACGGGACCACTGCCATTCCGGAGGATGTGGGTTCGTTCGTGGGGGAGATTGTCCATAGTGCCAGAGCTGGTGTGGCACCCAACACCAGCTGCTTCTGGGTGATTTCTTGTAGTAAAACTTCTAGTAGGACTTTTCCAATGCCTGCCTGAATTGTTTGTGGCTGGGCAATGTTTAGCTGATAAACACGTGATCTCTCAGAATGTGATGACCTGTTTTAAGGCAAGATGAGAGTGGTGGTGTAAAGTATTAACACACCATTGGGTGAGGAATATGAGGGCAAGAAAAATGGCCTTGACTGGCAGGATTATTGAGAGCTTCAAGGGTTATTCCTTAGCTTTGGGTATTCAAGTTTTTACTGCAGTAGAGTGTAAATCTGCAAGAGTGAAAAATCTTTGTAGTCACTGATGAGAATTTGCCCCTGGATATCTGCAATAACTGTGGTTTTTCTCTTTAGTGGAGAGTGGATATGTACATTCTGCAGAGATCTGAGCAAACCTGAAGTAGAATATGATTGTGACAATTCACAGCACAGCAAGAAGGGGAAAACAGCACAAGGCCTGAGTCCTGTGGACCAAAGGGTAGGTCTCAAATCTGCAGGAATCTGCTTCCTAGAAAAAAGTGCTTTCTCAGATTAGCTCTCCCCCACTGTTTGGAGATGGTTTTGCTGTGGCTGCAGCAAATTAAATGTAGATGTGGCTTTTGCAAACCAACCCAAAATGATTATAATGAGATTTTTCTTGCTGTGAGATGTGACCACATCTCCAGGTGTTGGTAACTGTGGGAATGTTCTACTGCACTGGGACTGTAATCACTTAGTAGCTAAAATTTTATGTAAACACATATTCTGTATTTAAATGCATCATTTAATGTGTTCTTAATTAGCAGTTCTTGGCATTTAGCAATGATGTAACCTTCATAAAATAGTTCTGGAAGTTTGGTGTGTGAGAGGTGCTGCAGCTGCATTTTTGGGGAAGGTGTAGTGTTCTCGACAGTCAGAATTAATTTTTGCTTTATCAGTCAGCCTGTGTGCAAAGTGTTCTCAAATCAAATTCCTCCAAAGGAATTACAAGCAAAGCAAAGAAAAATACTTCAACAGGGAGTTTATAGAAACCTCTGGGTTTGTTTTCAGATTGTTTAATTTTGTCTTGTGGGGAAAAGAGAAGTCTGTAGCTCAGTCCTGTCCTGTTGCATGTGGTTGTGATTGGACAAAAGCAGTAAAGGGGGTTGTAGTTTGTTGTTGTGTTTTTAAAAAAATTTGCAGTAGATTAGCATGACCTCTTCATGTTTAATTTTAGCCCTTGGCTTTTGTTTAGGAATAAGAAAGCAAAGAGGAAGTTTGTGAACATTAAAGTAATGTTCTACCTCTCAACTCTGCCCCTGCTGCAAATTATAACTTTCCTAACAAGCTTTTGGGGTTGCATTTAAATTTTGTAGTACTAAGCTGTTGAAACCTATTTAAAATAGGGAGGTGTGAATTTATGTGCTAGGGGTAAATTAAGAGTATTAATCTGAAGCTCTTTATTTCTTTATAGAAATGTGAACGTCTCCTGCTTTACCTGTATTGCCACGAGCTGAGCATTGAATTTCAAGAGCCAGTCCCAGCCTCGGTGAGTCTCCTGAAAAACAGTTTGTGATTTATTTCTGATATATATAACATCTCTGAAAGTCTGGAGATGAAGGACCTGCCTTTACTAGAAGCTTGTGTCCCTCCATCAATGTAAAATTTCTGGCAGCCATCCAGTGTTTTGTGATACTGAAAGAAGCTGATTTTGTAGCTTCCCCATGCAGATGCTTCACTGCCAGTCTCAAATATTTAAAAATACTTTCAATTAGCAGTTATTGACTTGGAAGAGGATGTCTCGGGATATCCATGAAATTCAAAGTGTTTTGGGAGAGCTTTTTTTGTCTTTTTGGACAAACTTCTGAATGAAAGGGGGAAAGAAACTATTTTGACTCTTCTGTCTTCAGCTGTAAAAGAAGTAACTGTAATGAAAAGCCTTTCTGTGTTGTGATAGACATAAAATAATGGAATAATTGGGGTTGGAAGGAACCTTAAAGCTTGTCTTTGTTCCACACCCCCTGCCATGGGCAGGGACACCTTCCACCAACCCAGGTTGCTCCAGGCCCTGTCCCACCTGGCCTTGGACACTTCCAGAGATGGGGCAGCCACAGCTTCTCTGGGCAACCTGTGCCAGGGCCTCCCCACCCTCCCAGGGAAGAATTCCTTCCCAATATCCCATCCAACCCTGCCCTCTGGCAGTGTAAAGCTGTTCCCCCTTGTCCTGTCACTCCATACCCTTCTAAAGAACTTCTAAAACACTTTGAGGGAAGGAAATTATTTTTATTTGCTGAACATACCTAAAGTGTGTGACATTGATATCTTAAAAACCTCAACTACTGCCATGAGCTCTGTAGTGATTTTTAATGATAAATGACTGTCTGTTTTTCACAGATACCAAACTACTATAAAATTATAAAGAAACCAATGGATTTATCCACGGTGAAGAAGAAACTGCAGAAGAAGCATTCCCAGCACTACCAGACTCCCGAGGATTTCGTGGCAGATGTCCGGTTGATCTTCAAGAACTGTGAACGGTTTAATGAAGTATGTTAACTTCCAATCTCAACACTTTGCTCTGTTAGATTAAGATTTATTTCAACATAGTTGTGGAGTTAAAGGCTCTGCTTCCAGTCTTAACTTCTGCTTTTGGAGCAGCTGCCAAATCAGACACTGAAAAACCAAACCAAACAAAGGCAACTGCAGAAATACTTCTTGTTTTTACTTAAATTGGGAGTTCAGCCTTTCACAGAGGGAGCTCTTAAAATGCTTTCACTGGTATGGATCTCTGACTGAGGGGCAGGGTGACCTCGTTACTGAGGGAAGTGCTTAGAAAGTGTGGTAATAAAGACAAACAAAGTCCTTAAAACTGTTTCAAGCTGTACAGATTATTGTTTTACACTCATGAAATGTGGTAAGTTCTATTGAGAAGCTTCTTCTACTGGGAAGTACCTTTCTGCAGAATATTCTGTTTCTAGTACCTACAGAGGCTGATACAGGAAAACTTTAAGGTTGTTATTGCCAGTATTGACCTTACTGCTTTAGCTCATGGGTAATTGGGCTCTCACAAAAACCGTTTTTCAGTGGATAGCTTGGGTATGGAGTCATATTTTTACTAATTTTGCCAGGATCTCATCTCCTAATGAAATATTTGTACCTTGCATGTGAAATGTGACTTGGGGAGATGAATTACCTGAGTGTTACTGCTAATGGGGCAATGGAAAAATAATCTGATTATTACCAAAAAATGGTGATATCGTGATGAGACAGAGTAGGAGCTCAGAGGGTTCCTAATTTCTGGCCAAAGGCATCAAAGGGAGTGGGTTTTTTCTGACCTTAGAAATGCATAAATTGGCCAGTATTTCTCTGTAAAATGTAACCTGAATTTGCAGTATTTGGGCTGCAGTTCTGGCTCTGTGCAGAAGTAAATTGAAGGGGCTGCACAGAGCTGCAATTAAAATCCCACTAGTAAAAATCAAGGTTAATGATGTGATGCTGTAAATGCTCACAAGCATTTGGGACTTTGACAGCCCCTGACTCCTTTATGTCTCTGCAGTAGATGGAGGTTCATGAGCACTGGGGAAGAAGTTGCAATTATGTGAACTTCTCAATCAGGAGAATTAATGAAGCAGCTACTGTAGAGTAAAACAAGCTGCAGCTCTCAGGGACCAGAGTAAAAGAAGGGAGGAAGGACTGAGGGATGAGGTGTTTTTTTTCTTATTTTTCTTTTTCTTTAAAAAAAAAAAGGATATTTCAGCTTGTCTGGCAGAACTTGAGTCCCCCTGACCTCTCACAGTGGCATCATATCTAGAGCCTGTAAGCCAAATGCTTTTAAAAAGCAGAAATCCAAGTGGGGATTGGATCAGACCCCTGGAAAGCAGTTTCCTGGAGCACTTCTCTCCAGAGTGTGACTTTCCATGAAAATGTCTAGGCAACTAAAATTCAGAACCAAGAAAGCAGTCATGAGCAGAAAATGACTGGGAACCACTTATTTGTGCAAGAGTTGTGTGTTTTGTTGAAGGTTTATTTACCACCTAAGACTGTCTTAAACCTGCTGCCTCTAAGTTTGGGAACTAAAGAGCTCAGCCCATAACAAACTGTGGTGTTGTTATGGCTGACTTTAGTCATCCAATCCTATGCAATCTGGTAACTTTAGGAAGGATTATAATTTCATTTTTTTTGACTCTGGTATCCTTTTTAGATGATGAAAGTTGTTCAAGTTTATGCAGAAACACAAGAGATTAATTTGAAGGTAAGCGTTTCAGACCATGCACACTTGGTGAAGGGATGTGCATTTCCAACAGGTGAATATTCCTGTCTTCTTTCATTCACAGGCTGATTCAGAAGTAGCACAGGCAGGGAAGGCAGTTGCATTATACTTTGAAGATAAACTTTCAGAGATCTACCCAGACAGGACCTTCCAGCCTTTGCCTGAATTTGAGCAGGAAGAGGATGATGGTGAAATAACTGAGGACTCCGATGAAGATTTTATACAACCACGTAGAAAACGCCTAAAATCAGATGAGAGACCAGTGCATATAAAGTAATCTAATGATATGGACCTGAAATTTATTGTAAAAACTGTTATTTAAGTGTTCCTGGAATATTATCATGCCTACAGTGGCCATCTTGAAGAAGCTGATAGCTTTTTAAACAGTATTAGATTACAAAAAACACTTGTACAGAAAAACATTCGCATCAAAAGGGGAAAAAAAACTGTATTGTAAATTTTTGGTGGTTTGTATGTTGTTTTTTTTTTTTTCCTTGATCCTTTCTTTTCCTGATGGAGGGGACACACTCATCCTGGTCTCACAGATAGAGGTGGAGGAAATGTTGAAGAGAAGCAGATTTGATAAGAGATGTTCCGTGTACAGATGAGACTGTGTAGGAGAACATTCTGCAGAACTGGACCAATACAGTGACTGTCTCTTGCATTATTACACTGCAGTGTAAACTGTGAGCAAAGTCCCTGAAATCCCCTCTCTGTGTGAACTCAAGTGTGTGTTGGTCATTGCTTTGGTCATCTCATTGGAGCAGAATTGTGAATAACTGGTCTTCTGTGTCGATCAATTGTTGACATTTTACTTTCTTTACTCCATTTTATGTGTAGCAAAAGGAAAAAGAGAAAATATCATTAAACTGTTCTGAATTGGCAAGTGCAGGAATGTGAGTTTTTGACAGGTAGAAAGAGCTAAGCTGGTGGCAACAATCTCTTTCAGTAGGATGAGGTGTATTTATTAAAATCTTGTACCCAGAACACTTTAATGGAGTTCATGGCAGAAGTCTCAGTGTTGTCATCTGTCCCTGATCCCCCTGATGAGGCAGAATGTTCTTTCCAGTATTCATTCTCTAGTTTTCTGTACTTAAAATATAGACTGAAGAGGTAATAACTGGTTGGGGTGTTTTTCCAGTCTTCCTAAATATCAGTTTCTAATAGACCACTTGGCAGACAATAACATATTAACTACCAAATGTGTAAAATTTCCTGTATTCACTTTGTCTTATTTGTAAATAGTGAATTGAGATTTCTTGCAGATCAGCAACATTTGCTGAACTGTTTTTAAGCTAATATGTATTCTTATTGATTGTTCCTATCAAGAAAAGATTTGTAATATATGCTATTTCTAACATTGCATTCATTTTGAGGTTCTGTCTTATTTTTCTTAGAGTTACTTCTCAGAACTTTCTTCAGAAGCAGCTTGTGAGTGAAATGGCCAGAAAGATTGGAATCAGTCTGAGTTTGGGTTACCTGTCCATCCACTGAACAAAGCACTTGCACAGACCAGGATTTAGCTTTGAGTGGGTTTCTGGTCAAACAGTGAAAACAGAACAATCTCCCAAATTCCCTCAGTGAGCCTCGAGGCACCTCTGCTGTGCCTTCCCCTTGGACACTGCCTTCACCCCTGTGAAATCAGGGTCAGCACAAGGATTTATATTTGAACAGTTGTTTTCTTTACTGACAGAAGTCAATACTAGAAATAATGAATGTCATTTCTGGCCTTCATATCTCGCTTGCTAAAGTGAAGAATTCATGTGATCAGATGAGCTCGAGTTGACAGACTCTAAATTTGCCATAATTTGTGTGAATGCAACAACTCTGTGGTAAATCCCTGGGGTTTTGGTGTCCTCAGCAAACTCCTGTGACATTGTACACACTTTACCAGAATGGTAAAGAGAAATATTTGAGCACAATATCAAATTTGAGATCTGCTTTATGCAGATCACTGCAGATTTGGTTGCTTGTCATAAAAACATTGCGACTCCCCCTCTCTCACAAAAAAATGAGGGGATTGAAGGTATTTGTGACTTCAAGCTCACTTCTTTACTCAAATGCTACAGTTAAACTGCTTGGGGTTTTTTCCATTGCTCAGATATTAACAACAGTGATGCTTTAAGTTCAGTTTTTAGCAGTTTGTATGTGAAAAGAGGAAAAAGGAATTCCATTTCAACACCTTAAATTGACAACGAGCAAAAGCTTTGCCCGTAGAAAGGCTGATGTGTGTGAATAGGACACTGGTAGTGACAAGGGATCATTTCATGGCTCTGTGTATTGCCTATTTATGCACTTCTAGTTTCTCAGCTTCATTTTGCAAAAGGAATATTATTAAAATTATCATGAAAATAAGATTTTTGTGAATTCTCTTCAATCGGGGGTCCCTGTTTTTACGGCACTTGCACTCCTTGGGTTTGCTGGACCTCCAGGCCTCAGCTTTTGAACTGTTCCCTGGGCACCAGCTGTGGATTGAACCCTGCAGAGCCCCCCAGGCCTGAGCCAGAGTGTGGGATGGGCACAGTGGGATCCCCTGGGAACAGAGTGGGAAGGAGGAGGCTCGTGCTCCCCGGCTGCTGCAGGAACAGGACCCTCTGCCTCCCACCCAGACCCCAGAGCACATGTTCCATGTTTTGGGACAGCCTCTCTTTTGGGGTGGCCTCTCCCATTCACTCCCTACAACAGGCAGGAAACTTGCCCAGCTCTAGGTCAGCAGCTTCTGCCCCCCAGGAGCAAAACTGAGCTTGGCCTCACTGAGTCTGAGCTCTTCTGCACAGATCCCACTGAACCCTCTAGAACTGGTCCTTCCCTCCAACCCCCCAGCGTGGGGATCCACAGATTATGTGGAATTTTGAATGTGTGCAAGAAATATCAAGTGCATCTTTTATTTATAAATCTTGTTTTCACCTCCCTTCACTTTGGAACTCCCAAAGCAACAATTCAATGATGGTTTTGAAAGCAGCAAAGTTCTGTTTAAAAGTATTTGAAAGGGTAGATAAGCTCTGCTAATCCATTTCCTGATCCTGTAGGCTGGGTGTTCATCACAGAACTGGGAAGGGTTTGCTCAGTGGAAGCAGTTTTTGATGCTTCACTCTGTGGAATTTGGTCAGGAGCAAATTAATGGGTTTGTGTTAATGAGTCACTGATTCTCATCTGCTCCAGGCCGGGTGCTGTGTGTGCAACGTGTGGGAGTGATTTTACCTGGGATTTGGAGCACAACTGAACATCAGGAATACTTGGAAAAGACAGTGGCAGCCCCTTGGTGTGATCCCAGCCCTCCAAGGGGGTGGCAGGAGGAGTCTGGCTCTTGGCTTAACTCTGCTCTTCTTTAAAACACTTGTAAAAATTTGTGTCCCCATTTCTGTTGTAAATGACCCCGAAGTTCAAGTTAATCCAAAGAAGTAAAAGGCAACTTGCCTTTGAAATAGGAGTGAAAAGTGCACAGTGTGGGCCTCTCAATTGCCTCAGAGGTGTCCATGTAATTCCTGGTGATCAGTGCTAATTCCACCAGCTGAATGAGTTCAGGGTTTTTATTCAAATATGCCCTGAAACTAAATGGCCTGGGGCGTAAGAAGGCAGAGTTATTATCCAAAAAAAAGGATGTTTCCCCAAATTCTGCAAACAGAAATGCTCAGTTCAGTGTGGAGAGGTTGTTCCTCTCTGTGGGATGTCACCACTGCTGATGACATTTGCCTTTTTTGTGCTGGATCAGTGAAATGTTTTTATAAACATTTCTGCAAGTCACTGGAGCACAAGTCCTTAGAATGAGCCCAAATTTCTGTTTCGTCACCTGGTTTGTTGGCTGACCTCAAAAAATTCGGGTTATGGCAGCAGTATTTTGAAGTTCTGTGTATGGTGTTGGCTTTTCCAGTTGGCTTTTCCTTGTTTTTCTTAATCTCTTCCTCGGAAAAAGCAATAAAAGTGCTTTGTCTGCTGCCTGGCAGCATGACAGGAACCCTTTCCTTTGGGTGGTGATTTTATAGGGAAGTTTGTATTCATAGCACCAAGCCTAGCTTTTAAAAACCAGAGTGTGCAGCAATTACTGACAATGTAATGTGGCATTTTATTTGAAAAACTGGGGGAATTTCCATATATTTTTAAGAAGTAGGTGTTTGAGCAAATAATGGAGGTACTTTTTAAAAATAAAAATGCTTATGCCACAGTTTGCATAGACATATTTCAGATGGGACATACAGATTGTATCTTTGGGTATCGTGATTTATTTTATCTTCTCAAAGTGTGTGTGTAGAAACTCTTCCATCTACTTCCAGCTTGTTTATGGGGATCCTACTTTCTATGCTTTCTAATGTATCAGGATTGAATTATCTTTCCAAAATCACAGTTAATTTGGGAATCTTTGTTAAAAGTGAACTATAAAATGTCTGAAATGCAATTTTGGCCTTTTCTACCGAGTGATCTTACAGCTGGAGGCTGCTGTAATTTAGAATTTATGGAATTTCTACAAGGAGAGGGACTGAAATATTTTGTAAGCTGGACTTGTTGCAGGATTCAGTCTGGAGTGACCTCCCCTGACACCTGTGCTGGCCTGCAGAGGGGGATTTTTAGGTTCAGAAGACCATGACATGTGTATATAATCCTATACAGATCTGTGCAGTTCAAGGCTTGTTTTCCATATAAACGTACTCCTGGAAGAGTTAAATTCATGGCATTCTTGGATTCTTCAATGCTTCCAGTGTTGGAACTGGTTCTTTTTTGCACATTGTAGACTTTGCTCATCTTTTGATATGATTCTTCAAAAAACCAAGTGCTGTTTCTGTGATATTGTATTATCTGAATCATATTTAATTTTTTTAAAAAAAAGTTATCATTTCTAATTGTTCTGTTCCTGTGGTTTTTGCTGGTGTGTAATTAAAAAACCGAAATTTTTTCTTTCCCTGGTTATTTAATACTTTAGCTGCCTGTAAATATCTCTTGTTAAGTGCTCTGGAATGTGCTGTAGAAGTTGTATTAGCTCAGTTTAAAGCATTGTTTGAAACCTATTTTGGTTTGGTTATTTCTATTAAATCCGAAAAATCACTCTTTCAATTTGAGTTTTTTTTTTTTTTTTTTTTTTTTGCACATCATTAGATACAAATTCACATCTGGCAAAAGGCTCTTCTGACACCTGCAGTGTGGAAATAGGGTGAAAATCGGGCTGCAGGAGTTCAGATGTGCCCAGCTGGGGCTGCAGCATCCAGACAGAAAATGATTTGGCACCTTGGTGTGAAACACAGGGGTTTGAAGGTTTCTCAGGTTTTTTTCAGTGCTGCTGCTCACCCTGAAATTGGAGGGGACAGTTCAAGGTGTGCAGCTCACAGGGCTGCAGTTCTGGGGGTGGGATGGGATGAGGATAGGATGGAATGGGATGGGATGGGATGGGGTGGGATGGGATGGGATGGGATGGGATGAGATGGAATGGAATGGGATGGGGTGGGATGGGATGGGATGGGATGGGATGGGATGCTTCCCAACCGAGCTGACAACACTGCTGGGGGTGGTTTTGAGGGGTTGCTCCCCATGACCCTGCCCCAGTAAACATTGGGAGAATGAAGAGGGAGCTGAGCTGGATTGCTGTGTGACTCCTTAGGGTGACACCTCTGTCCCACCCTGCTCAGCATGTGTTCACTGTTCTCCCTGTTGGAAGTGGGTCCCTGGTGAAGGCCTGGCCAGGGGCACTGTGTCCCTCTGCTTGATAAATGTGTGTTTTGGTGTGTCAGGGACCAGATCCATGAAGCAGCAGTGTGGGGGTGATTCCAGCTCCAGGGCACAACTGCTGGGTCCAACTGCACTGGAAGGGAGGAGAAGGAAGAGGAGGATGAGGAAGCTGCTTCTGCACTCTCTGTACTTTTTGCATGCAGTGAAAAAGCTGCACGTGTGCAACACTATTGTGTTCCCTCACCTTGAACTGCAGTTTGCTGTGTGTGCCTTCAGCTGCTCCCTGCCACTGATAAATCCCTTTTCTTGTGTGGATGTCACTACTGGAACAGTCCCCTGACTTACCAGAACTAAAAGCAGAATTGAGCCTGCAGATCTTGGGCTATGCCCAGTTCAACTAACTGGAAATAGGAACTTGTCTGGTTTAAGGAGTCATGAAATGACTGCAGCTCCCCCAGGCACCAGCATCACTTGTGCTCCAGCTGACTGTGCAGACTTGCAAGAAGAAAGCAGTGTGAGCTTCACTGGAGCTAAAATTACCTCTCAATGATTTTTTTTGCAACCACTGACAGGTCTGGTAACCTGGAATGGCAACCAGTGTGGAGATATGTGTGTGCTTCCATAACCTGTGCAGCTGGTGAAGGCTCTGATCCAGGCAGGTCTGTTATGTATCAGCATTTACCCCCAGGCTGTAGCTCATAACTAACTTGCATTTTTGTCTCACTGTTTATCCCTTAAGTGCTTGTGGTGTCACAGGAGCTCCATAACGAGAGAGCTGTGTTCCAGAAGAGGTTCAGTTGCCTTCACCAAAGCACAGATCTGTTCCTGCTCAAACAAAGAACACCCACGTTCCCACCGAGCACTCGGATGGCCTCTCCAGCCTCTCCAACCACCAGCAAAGGAACAGGTGGTTTGAAACCAAACTCTTGCACTTCAGATGGGTTTTGCTGCCAGACCAAACGCTGGCAGCACAAGGTGGGGTTGGCTCTGCGTGTGCTGGATGTGAAGGGATGGCTGGATGCCCTGCTCACCCTCCTGACCCCTCTGGAGGTTCTGCTGGCAGAGGAGGAGCAGTGGGAGTTCTCAGAGGGGTGTTTTGTTTCTCTTTGCCAGCTGCTGCCTCACTGTGTCCAGAGCACTCCCAGCTCTGCCAGTCCATCTGCTCCAGCTCTGCCAGTCCATCTGCTCTGGCTCTTTTGGTGGGTTGGTGTTGGCCTTTATGACCAGACTGGCATCTGTTGCTTTCAGCTCCTCTCTTTGTCTCCACTCAGTCCCTAGATTCCCTCCATAGGCTTGCCTGGACTTTTTTCCTTTAGTGTCCTGGCTTTAATTCTCCTGCCTCGCTCCAGTGACACTGAGCTGTTCACCCCATCACTCACTGCTCCAGTGCAGTTGCCAATTTTTATTTCCCCTCCAGGGGAGCATATCTGAATTTCTTCTTCCCATCCCAAAATTCTATCAGGAGTTGGAAACTGCTGCTAAGCTGTTCAACCCCTTGGTGCCATTGTAGAATTCACATCTGTTATAGAATCCCAGAGTGGTTTGGGTTGGAAGGGACCTTAAAACTCCTCTCATTCCACCCCCTGCCATGGGGCAGGGACACCTTCCTCTATCCCAGGTTGCTCCAAGCCCTGTCCAGCCTGGCCTTGGACACTTCCAGGGATGTGGATATCTCTGTAGACGTGTATGATTTTGGAGTTAGTGCCATCTTTCTCTGACGGTTGAGATGGTGAGCCTGGATCTCCAGAGCACTGGCCTTCTTTCTCCTTATTAATTCCCTTTCTCCTGTGAGCTCTCTGGGTCACTTCAGTGCCTGAGCAGGCTCCCAGGGGCTGAACTGCATTCCATACCATTCTCCTGTCCTTTATTCCATGTTAGTGGAGCAAATCGTGCAGAATGGAGCGCTGAACACTGAGTAAGTTGCTCTTTGCCAAATTACCTTCCAATGCTTTCCACAGGCTGCACTGCAGCAAAGTGCTGGGTGATCTCCATGTGGGTTAATGCTTAGGGACTAGGATAATGTTTGCTAAATAAGCAGGGACTAAAAACAGGGTTATAAATTCCTGCTCCTTTCATTAACACATCGGAGATGAGCACGTTTAGCACAGAACTTTAATGAGCAGATCAAACAAGACTCACAGAGTGCTGGGTCACCTCAGCTGAGGGTGCTGGTGCCTGGGGACTCCTCACCAAGGGACTGGCAGGGTGTTCTGAGGTGTATCTGCTGCTTCATCCTGACACTGATGCTCATTTTCCACCCCTGGAAGTGTTCAAGGCCGGGCTGGAAGGTGCCTGGAGCACTCTGGTGTGGTGGAAGGTGTCCCTGCCCTGAGGGACCAGACCCTGCATGGCCAGAGGCCACTGAGCTGGGCTCAGCCATCCCAACTAAACCTGGCTTGGTGAGAGTATCTTTATTGTTTTATCTCGTATATCAGAGATAACCAAAAAGCCTTTTATGATAGAAGAATCACTCAGAAGTGTTTGGAAATTGTGTCTTTTGAAGATTCCACTGCCAGGAATACTGGGCAGAGATGTGCCTTTAGGCTGTGCTGAAGCTGTGGGATTTGTGTGGCAGTGTGTGTCTGCTTCAGACCACCTTCCTGTCAGGAAAGAGTGAGCTCTGACAGCAGCTGGGACCCCCATTCTTTTGGAATTGTGTTTGGAGCCATGTCCAGGGCAGTTCTGCAGCTGTCACTGGGTACAGAACACGATCCGTGCCCTGGATCTGACACGGGTTTGGCTGTTGGCTGCAGAGCGAGGTGCAAAATTACAAACTGAATAATCTGTTTCCTCTTGGAACTTGTCTCCAGGCAGTCCCAAGTGTAAGCTCTTTATCTCTACTGGCCCAGATGTTTCCAAAGGAAGGAGATGTTGCAGCAGCAAGTCCCAGCAGGATGGTGCAGGGACCGTGCTCGGGATGAATTCTGTGTTCTAAATGAAGACAGATTATCTGCCCACCTGAGGTTTAATCAGCTCAAGACTGCAGGGAAGGTGCAGGTAATTCAGAGCTGTGTTGGGAAGCAGGGAGTGCTCTGGATAACCAGCCCTCTGCCTCTGGACACACCCCCTGTGCGACGAGGGGGGATCCCAGCGTGTAAGTTATGCATCATTCTGCCAAGAATTTGTAAATTAACTGTTCATTCCTTAAAGTCTCTTACACAGATCGTGTCACCAGATGGTGCTCTTAACACAGCCCTCTGCACTCTGGGCTCTGAGGGAACAAGTTTTGTCTTGGGAAGAAACTCTTGGCTTTGAGTTCTGCAGGTGGGAGAGGGACCTGCTGAGGACACGTCGTTGTCATGGGTGCAGTGCTGGGGGCAGGGAAAGCTGGGGAAATATTCTCATTCTTAATGAGTTCCTGTGACATTTCAGCTCTTTTCATCCATAAGATGGAAAAAAATGCTGAGCCATATTAACCTCATTTTGCTGCTGGATTGATTTTATACACAAAGATTTTGTTAAATGCACCAAAAAAGAGGCAATCCAAGGTTTTTCTTGTTCAGTCATAGTCCAGAGCCAGTTGTTACAGGGAGCAAAGTCATGTGATGAGTTGGTTGCAAATACAACAGTGAGGAAAAGGCAGGAGGGAAGGGATGATGTGAAAGTGGAGACCTCCTTGGAGGGCTGTTGGTGCCAGGTTGTTCCACCAGAGATGAGGATCAGCTCTGGGAGAGGCACGAACAGGTGGGGACAAACAGAAAATGTGGGTTGTAAAACAAAGCTCTCTGTGCCATGGATTTATAACCACTTTGGGCTCATAGAATGGTTTGGGTTTTTTTCACACATGAAATCACATGGAGATCACCACAGGCAGTGGCAGCCCTTGGAATGCACTGGAAGGCAATTTGGGAAAGAGTATTAAGTGCTTTGTTCTGCATGGCCCGTGGTTCTTTACACCCTTGGGTCACTGTCCATGTTTGAGTAGAATGTGGTAACCTGGGGGCTTCAGTCTCATCCATTTCTTTCTCCCTCTCAGCCTTAACAGAGAGCTGCAGTTCCTGAACCTTGCACAGGAAAAGCTGGAAATGCTGGGCACAGCTGGAAGCAGCAGCAGCAGCAAGGATCCCCTGCCTCCTGCCATGGGAAGCTCCATGAGCTCACATCCCCAACCTGTGACCTGCCTCCTCTGCCCCCTCTTCGTCACTGTGACTGCAAGGTGTGGGTGGGCTGGTGGAGCTTTCAGCAAGCAGGAGCATCTGTGGAGGTCACCAGCTTTGTTCCTCTGTCTCTGGCAATTATAAATGAACCATTTGTTCATTAAAATCTGTTGCATCTAACAAGTCAGCAGATAGTGCCAAAGAGCACCACAAAGGAACTTCTCATTTGAGAACTTCTCCTGGTCTTCTTGTTTGAGCTCTGGCTGCACTGCTGAACCTGCCCAGGTAGAGGATGCTCCTCAGTCCCTTTCTGTTGCCAGAAGTTGTGTCTCGAGGTCCTTTCCATGAGTAGAGCAGGAGCCCAAGCCAGTAACCACTGCAGCTGCCTCAGGTTTGCTGTGTGCTCTCAGATGTGAGGTCTGAGCATCACCTGCATCTCCTGCAGGCAGGAGCCCTGAGCTGGGGCTTCTCTTGGGTTTGTGTGTTCCTGGTGCTGAGCAGAGTTGAGGGTTGGCGAGATCTGAGCCTGACAGGGATCCCAGCCCTGGATTTTTGTGCTGAATCAGGACCCTGGATGTGTTGATCCTGCTCTGAGCTCAGGCACAGCTGTACCGGGACAATGAGCATTAACAATGTGGTGTGGGCTGGACCTTCTCTGTGTCCATGTCTCATCCTGCTGCCTGGCACTGAATGGAAAGGAAGGGTATAAGTACCCAGAATGAGTTAAGGAACAGTAATTAATGCTGGGAAGACAGACAGAGCCAAAGCTGGGAACACTGAGACATTTTGGCTCTTCCTTCAGCACTGCAGGAGCTCATGGGGCTGTGGGTACCTGCGTGTGCCCTGGTTCTCCTCTCAGAGCTACAGTGTGTTCCTGGTTTAACCACCCTTGTGCCATGTTCTCCTTCCCTCTGGAAAACATGATTAGTCAGAATGTGTTGTCAGCATTCCATGCTCTGCTGTGTTACCTGGAAGTTCCCTTTCCCAGCTTGGTGTCCAGAGCTCAGGCTGGTCTTTGTTAACTCCTCAGTTCCCTTTTACCAGTAAAGTGATCTGGTGCTCAGTGTGCTGCTGCTTCATGGGATGACTGTGGACATGTCAAACCAATTTAATCTTCTGCCCAATTATAATCCATCCAATTCTCCTCCATTTACACACAGACATGGGATCCTTTTAGTGGCTGAGCAGAACATAAATGTGCCAGGCCATCTTATTTGCTGCTGGCTGTGGAAAACTGAATTCCGTGGAAAGTAATTCAATTATGCTGCTGGGTCTGGAAAGTCTGTCTTGCCCTGAGCTTCCAAGGACCTTCTTGCCTTTCCTGGGTGAAGGGCACACTGACTGGCTTCACAGGATTCACTGGCTTCACTGGCTTTCTGGAATCATGTCTGAGACATGATTTGTGGGGCCACATGTGTAAGGTGACCCAAACCAGCCTGTGAGTCTGTGATTCTGTTGTGGGCTTTTCTCCTCTGTCCACGGGCAGCTGGCAAGGACACCCTTATTCCCAACTGCAGGACCTGATGCTCCTCTCTGGGGGCTTGTGGAGCTTTGGGAAAGGAGATACAGAGGAAACTAAACCTTGGGAAAGGCCCATGTGCTGAATGGCTTAGATGAACCTGGTTATGTTTCTCTGTGAAGATCCCTGGGGAGGTGGTTGCCAGCACATCTGTCATTTAGGATTCTGTTTGTTGTCACCTGTGGAAGGAGATTATTAAGGAGTGAAGTGATTGGATCTCTTTTTTCTCTTTATTAATAGGAGTGTTTCAAATGCTGCTCTGGGCTCCCAGGAGAGGTCCCTGCAGAGGATGCTCTGAGGGTGAGCTGGACCTGTAACAGATCTTTGATGCAGGTCCATATGTCTCTAGCCAGGAAAACCACTTGGATTGTTGGCTGTGGGTGAAAGAGATTTGGGATAATTGTCCAGGAAAAGCTGGGAATGCCTGTGCTGCTGGACCCACAACCACACCACCCTGTTCCCAAGGGCGGGGAAGTGCAGGAGAGACAGGCAGGGGTTAAGGAGGTTTGGTGACTGAAGACTTGGAGCTGAGCTCAGCTCAGATGGGCTGGATACTGCAGGGATGAACTGTGCTGGGGGATGTGGGGTGATGATGAGGAAGAATTTAGGGTGATGAATTTGGGGTGATGCAGGATGATGGGGGGTGATGGTTTGGAGGGATATGGGGGGTGATGTAGAGGGTGATGTGGTGGGATGCCAGATGATCCTGGGGGGTGATTTGAGGTGATGATGTGGAGAGGGATGTGGGGTGATGATACAGAGGAATGCAGGGTGATGATGTTGGGGGGATGCAGGATGATGTGGGTGCTGATTTGGGGTGATGTGGGACAGCAGCACTCCTGGAGTGGGAGCTGCAGCCTCTCAAAGCACCACTGGAGAGGAGACAACTCTGGCTCTTTAGGATGTTGGGTGGGAAGCACCAGCACAAGGGAAGCAGCTCCTGCAGATCCATGTTGCTCTCTGGAGGCTGATGGAACAGGTTAATCAAAGAGCTCTCAGGTTTCTTTTCACATGTTAATATTCTCCTGAAATAAAAACATTACAGCATTTTCTCTCGGAGGCACAATTGTGCACCGTTGTTTTTGTTTTCCCTGTTATAAAATACTCCTATTTTTATTACTTGTATTTCCATTGGGAGGGATAAAAATAACTAGAATACAGCAAATACTTTGTAAGCACACTAGGGGAAAAAAACCTCCTTATTTCCCATTACAAATATCAACTTGGTGTGTTTCTTCCAGAAGGTTGAGATTAAATATATTCTGCTTTGCCTTTTGGTTTCCATGAAAACACTTGTGGTTTAAAGCCTGGGATAATTCCAAGGAATGTTGGGGCTTTGGACCTCCTGCCCTCTGTGCCAGGTGTTACTGAAAGGTGGTTGCAGATGGATGTATTCAATCCCTCACTGTGCAGACACATGGAAGTTTTCCAGGGTCTTTTATCCCAGTCTCTTCTTTCCTGATGGAAGTGGTGCTGAGATAAATCCATATGCTGTGTGTTCTGGGGCTGTTTCAAATCTAAAGACTCCTCATCTCATGGCTGCTGGAGCTGGGAATTGCTGACCAAACCCTTGTCCTGCTCTGGAAACACTTAATGTCACCAGGGATGACCTGGTGACATTATATGACTATATGACATTATCCGACTATATATATGTATATCAAAGGGCCCCTTCTGCTTCCTTGAGCTCCAGTGGCTGAGGAGAGTGTGAGAGCAAAGGCTTCCCGGGAATCTTTAGCACTTTATAACCAAAGACAAATTTTAATCTGTCTTCTGGGTTCTGACACCAGCACTTTATCGGCCTCCGAGCAAAGTGCAGTCTTTTAAAACTAAATTATGCAGTGACACTGATAATGGTGTTCACATCACAGAAGGTTGAAAGAGACCCTAAAAGCAGCAGTTTTTCATCTGTGCTCAGAGAAAAGATGTGTTAAAATCTGTCATTAACATTTAGGCAAAGGCCACTTTGATCTTTCTGAGAGCTGTGTACCAACAACAGCCACGATTCAGGTTTTGACCTGGGGGAGACAGGACTAACTATTTAAATCAGGTTGAGAAATTGGAATGGTTCTAATCCCAGCCTAATATTCATTCCTGTGAGGTGGTACCATACCCAGCTATTTGCTGCCATAACCTTCCTGAAATTTAGGTCCTAAATAACCCTGGGCTGACAGGGGCTCACAGCCCTTAGTGGCAGCACCTGGAACCAGGACTGGCACCAGGATGTCAGGTCATGGAATCACAGAACATCCTGAGCTGGAAGGGACCCACAAGGCTCATCCAGTCCAACTCCTGGCCCTGCACAGACACCCCAACAATCCCACCCTGTCCCTGGGAGCGTTGTCCAAACGCTCCTGGAGCTCTGGCAGCCTTGGGGCCGTGACCACTGCCCTGGGGAGCCTGTTCAGTGCCCAACCACCCTCTGGGGAAAGAATCTTTCCCTGATATCCAACCTAAACCTCCCTGACACAGCTCCAGCTGTTCCCTTGGGTCCTGAACAGGTACCTCAGCCTGGGCTCGAGGCTCTCCCTTCATTCTTGTTATTGAGGGTGTGCTCGAAGCCACCCCCTGCCCGATCCCATCTCAGCTGATGCCATCAGCCATCTGAGCTGCTGGAGCAGAAATGGCTTTTTAGGGCTTCCAACCCTGCCAAATCATTCTATAACTCTTCACCTTGAGGGTACACAAAGATTTCAGGTCAGTAAAATGTGTTTGAGAAATCCCATCATCAGGAAAAAGTTTTTGATGGCAGTCCTGCCCCTGGAAACCTTCCTGCCTGGATGCACACAGCTTCAAAGCAGTCTGGCTTTGGGCTCCAATTCTGTGTGCAATACCCTGTGATGCCTCTTGGACCCGGTGCTTTTCAGGACACTGAGCCGCGTTTATCCAATGAATGCAATGCCCAGAATGCCTCGCTGGCACTCCAGGGCAGGAGCTGGCAGCAGGGACTGCCACCCCCTGCCGACTTGGCCTTTGGGCTGAGCAGGTTCCTCCCGTGCTGTGCCCAGGAGGGGAATGAGTTATTTATCTTTAAACATCACGTCTTGGAGTTTGCTTGCAGTGCAGTCCAGGGATTGTCAGTACAGGCTACAAATTCAGGATGATCCCTTCCCTCCTTCTTCCTCTTCCTTTCCTTCCTTCCCTTCCTCCCTTCCCTTCCTTTCCTTCTCTTCCTTCCTTCCCTCTCTCCCTTTCTTCCTTCCTTCCTTCCCTCCTCCCTCGATATTCAAGGAGAGGAGTGTCTAGAATTGAATAATTGCTCCCAGCAAAGTTCATACAGGGATTGAACAGCCAGGGGAGGCTCAGTACACACAGGGAGGGAAGCAGCATCTCCTTTACATTCCTGCTGTTGCTCTGTGCAAAAAACTTGAAACTTAACACAGAGTAATTGGTATTTAATTGTGTTGGACTCAAAATTAATTCTTACTGCTCTGTCTCCACAGGACAGGGTGCTCTCCTCCCCTGTGCAGGCAGGAATGGGATGAGGATGTTGTGTTTCTCCCTTTCCCACACCACCAGCCACCAAGGAGATGTGTGTTAAGGGCACAGCAATCCACGCTCTGTTTATCCACAGATGGCACGTTGCCGTTGCCAAAGGATCCAGATCAGCGTCATTTTTCCTGGCAAGAAGCTCTGAATCCTTTGTGAGCTGTTTCCAATTATTATATTAACTGGGAGAGTAAACAATGCTGTGCTATTAGTTAGAGCTGGCATAAAGAAACGCTGCTGCTCCCCCTCCAGACTTGGTTATTATTTAAAGAAAAAAAAATAAATAATGTCAGCTTCAAATAGATCCTGATTCAAATCAAATGAATGACTTGTTCTGGCTCAGTTGGACAAATGTAATTGTGATTCCACCTTAGTAGCACACATTCATGGCATCATGGAATTATTGGGGTTGGGAGGGACCTTGGAGCTCGTCTCATTCCACCCCCTGCTGTGGGCAGGGACAGCTTCCACCAGACCAGGTTGCTCCAAACCCCAATGTAAATCACCTCCAATGAGCTCTGTCTGGAGCACACCCTCATTAATCCAATTGCAGTGTGCTACCAACTTCCCAGTTCCTCAAATGTTTGTGTAATGTCTCTGGTGCTTGGCTTCTGCTTTACTGGAAGGAAAATGATCCTCTTTTCTCCCTCTCAGATTATTAGGAATTTTTCCACTTCCAGCCTTGCTCCCTGAGCAGTGTCTGCAGCCTCAAGCTGCCACAAACTGCAGTTTTGCTCCTTTTCTTACAGTTTTCATTCCTTTTATGTTCTTGTCTGCAGTGATTATTTTGGAGGTGACTCAAGAGCTGCTCCGTTGCCTATCACTCATTTCTCTGTGTACTCCAAGTCTGTTGAGCCACTTTTCCCCAAATTTATTCCACTTCCCAGGTTGCTGTTGTGTTTAAGTGCCTCTCTAGATGTGCCATCAGGCCACTGGATGGGGGAAGGTAAATGAGGGGAAGCCATCCATGCTCTCTGAAATGCTAAGGGAATGCAGCTGCAGGGGAAAACTCTGCCAGACGCTGCAAATCCCAAATGCCAGGGGGAGTGTGGGTGAGACAGCACTGCTGAGCCCCTGCAGAGATCATCAGCTCTGCCCAGGTCCCTGGAGCTTGGAAGGAGGCCACTCATCTGTGTTGTTCATCCTGGGAGGTGGAAACACGACTTTGGGAGCAGTTTGGTCTCCAGTTGAGTCCGAGGCAGCTGGAAAAAGGATGCTCCCCCTGGGGGTGGTGGGAGCTGCAGTGTCTGGGGTTGGGATCTCACTTCTCCAGGGCTTTTCCTGGGCTGCTCCACGTGGCAAAGTGGGAGCTTCTCAGTGGGATTCAAGAGGAATAACCCTGTATTCCAACAGCTGTGTGTGTGTGTGGATGTGGGAGAGGAGAAGTGGGATCAGGAGTCCCTGCTTGGGAAAAGCAGTGTTTGGATTTTCAGCTGTGGCAGCTGTTTTACAGCCTCCCCTGTTGAACAACAGAGAGCGTGGGTGACATAAATCTAAAGGTACAAAGTGCAAAAAAAGTCTGGTTTTTGCTCTGAAGAAATATTTGTTGAGATCATGGATGCTAATACCAGTTTGTTATTGGCACCCAGTGAGCCTGGAATCCTCTGATATGTAAATCAAGGTGAATAATTGACCCAAGGTGACTTTAAATTTAAAAGTAAAAAGTTCTTGCTATTACCTCTGTAATAAAATCAGCCCTTTTTTCCAAATAATTGAATTTTATTATTGATTTCTGTGTTACAAGCTCTCAATTGGGCATTAACCTTTTTCAAAGGGTTTGGTCGGGGTGGTTTTTTTTTTGTCTGTTGAAATCTCTTTAAGGCAAATACAAATTTCAAATACAACACTTGACTGATGTATTCTAAGAATTCCTCTCCTGGTGCCAGTTTTGGTGGCTTGGGCAGGAACTGTTGCTGTGCTGGAGAGATGATGCAATGCCTGGGGCTCATTTGCAACCCCTTGGGTCCAAATCCTTTGGTTTTGGGAGCCTGGGACACAGATGCCCTGGAGGAGGCAATGAAAGGAGGAGCAGAGAAGAGTTGCTGCTTCCTCCCCAGCTCCTGCTCTTCTTTCCTGGCAGCTCAGGTGTCCTGGCAGGTGCCAACAGCTCTTTTGAAGCATTCTGAGATGCCTGTGCACATTCCAAGGCCGACACAGGTATCACTTGTGGGTCCATGGGCATCATTTATGGGTCTATGGATAAAACTCACAGGTTTCTGTGGGGCAGGGGGCAAAACTTTCCCATTTAGAAAATCTTTCAGGGACTGCAGTACACATCAGAGGTTGTAGAGGGGAAGGCCCAGCCCCAAGTAGGTGTTGTATGGACCCAAATCTCTAAAGGCAGGTTTGAGGCATAATTTGAGCCAAGTTTCTTATAAAGATAAATAGTTGGTGGTTTTAGCGAGTTTGTCATCAAATATAATGCAAACCATACCTGAGCTTGAGTGCTTGGGAAATTACTGGTTTAGCTGCCAGGCTTGCAGTGTCTGGAATCTCTCCTTGGTAAACACAGACCTTTGGAAGCCACAGGGCTGCTGGCAAGAGGTTGGTGATGCTGGTGTTGGATTGCAGGTGGTGAACCCTTCAGAAACTGTTCCTAATCTGCAAGTGTGTCTCAACCTGTTGGCAGCAGCAGGTTGTGGAGCACTGACTGGGAGAGGCTGGTGTCTAATTAAAAGTGACTCTCTGTGACCAGTTGTAGGATATTGCTGGGTAAATAAAAGGTTTCACTGGTGTTGTCTTGGCAACAGAAGTTTTTGGCAGGAGAAGTGCTTGGTGGGTGAGTTGCTTTTGCCAGACAGAGGTTGCCATGCTGGGCACAGCACTGTGGCAGGAGGGGTGGATGGTGAGGTGTCCAAAACACATCAGTCTGGGCAAGGAAGGGCCAGGGGGGCTAAAAGGGCCCTGATGCAGCTTCACAGGGGCGTTGGGCGATGCCTTTAGCATCACAAGTGCACCTCAAGTGCCACCCACGCCCTTTGTGTCACGGTGAGTCACCAGCCCAACAGCTGGAGAAATCATCCAGCCTGGGAATCTGGGGATGGAGCTGCTGGGAGGTTGGATGGAGGGTGGTCAGAGAAGCTCCAGGGCAGCTTTGTGCTGTGCTGGGTGCTGGTGTCACCCCTGGGACACTCATGGTGTGGCAGCTCCCAGTGCTTCAGCAGGTAATTACCAGGGAGCATAAACACCATGGCATGATCTCAGCACACTCTGCTGTGATGTGGGCCTGAGGGACCTGTGCAGCCTCAGCCCTGGCTCTCCAGAAGGCTCATTAGATTTGTAGAAGCTGCAAGAAGTCATCCTGCTGTACATAATTTTAATTGCCTGCTTCACAGTTGCTTCTTGGCCCGTGCCTGTCAAATATATGCTGTGGCGTGTGGCGCGACCTGCCTGCTAAACTACAGTAGGAATAAAAAAATACTGCAGAAAGTAAAAAAGAAAGAAATCTAATTATGGCCTGGAATGGTGTTCTCAATCTCTATTGCCATCTGCAGCCTGGTGTGTTAGGACCAGCACAAACAAATCAATAAAACCTGCAGCTTTTCTTATGTTGCCTTTGGCAGTTGTAAGTAGTTTGTGCAGTGTTCATAGGAGCACTCTGGTTTCTCCTCCCTGGTGATGTACCATCCTCAGCCAGGAAGCTTCAGCACTCATTCTGTTTGCAAAATCACTCCGGGCTTGGGATTTGAAACTCTGTACTTGGAGAAAAGGGTGGCAGTGAAAGGGTTAAAAAGAATTTATCTGGGCTGCAGCTTTAATACGTGTGTCGTGTGGAGGGCACGAAACTGAGTTTGGTAGGAGGTTCTTTGTCTGGAGCAGCCTTGGCAGTAAACAGATCTGTGATCTCAGAGGCAATGAGGCACCGGGAGCGCTGGCAGGGCCGTGGGGAGCTCAGGGTCCGGGAGGCTGGTGGAGACTCCGGGTCTGAGCGGGATCCATAGGGCTGGAGCTCCAGGTGTCCCAGCAGATGCTGCCATGCCAGAGGGTGGAACTGGTGTGAAGCTGCTTGTGTGATGAAAACCAAACCCACCCTCTTTTCCTAGTCCGAGTTCCTTGGAGAGCAGCGGGTGGCGGAGGATGCGAGAGGGCGATGAGCGGTCCCAGGGACGACGGCCGCTGTCGCAGGGCAGTTCACATCGTCACCGAGCTGTGCCAGAAGAAAACCCTGCCCAGCTTGGACCTGGACACCTGCAGGGAATTCCTCCTGCTGCCTTCTGACCAGAGCCTCGTTATCTCCGAGCCAGGTAGGGTCCCCTGCTCCCGTCTGCTGGAGGGTGCCCGTGGAAGGCAGGAGGATTCCGCAGGGGAAGGGAAATGTTTGGGATCCCTGTGTTAGACCTGAGGAATTGGTCTTGACACCTTGGCTGGGGGATTATTTTCCTTTACACGTGTTCCACAGTGAAGTTTTGGGTGCAAGTACTGCCTCACCTGTTGATGTGGAATGGGAATACTGCACAGGGGGACAGAGTGTTCCAGGCTGGTTAATGAGATAAAGTTTCTGTGGAAGTTCCTGTTGCACAAACATAGACTCCTGTCCTTTATAAAACAAAACCAAACCAACACAAAAAAAGTAGTAAAGAGCCTGTTGAAGCAACTGAGGTGACAGAAACTGTTTGCTGCTATCCCAGTCTGAGAAAAGGAGGGACTTACATGGATTGCCTGGATTTTAGTTCACTGGTAAGGCATCTGAAGGTGCTTCCACATATGTGATTTACTTTCCCTAAGAACTGCCTGAGTTGTTCCTCCTCAGGTTGTAGAGCCAGGGAGGGACACTGGTGTGTCAGTGATGAGTCAGGAGCAGGAATAATACTCCAGGAGCAAAGAGGCATCTCTGTGTTGCAAAGGGGGAAATTTTCCGTACACTTCTGTTCACACCTCCTTGCTCCAGAGAGGTTCTGTTGTCACTTCAGGAGACATTGGCAGGGAGAGCTTGAATCCCATGGGCTGAGGAACAGAATCCCAAATCCCACGGTTTTTAGCATTATTGATGACCTGTATGTGTATTCCAACATTTTCAGAGGGCTTCTTTTAGGGTTTCTGTAGGCAATGACCTGCCAGCACAGGTGGGTTTTGCAGCATCACTTCTCACAAACTTTCCTTCTCTCCTTCTGAGCACACTGTGCAGAGCCCCTGTGCAGCACAGTCACCCATCAATCCCTGTCCAAGGCTTTCTGTGTTATCTCCCTTCCCTTTTTCCTGACCCCCTCATGCTGGCATGTGACTGGCACCCAGGGCAAGTGTCCCCAGGATCCTGCCAGCTCTTGGTTTACACTGGTGCTTCCAGCACTGTTTTGCTGGTATGTCCAGCCAAACACCTTCCTTTCACACCCCACTCTGCCTGTAACTAAATCCTCTTTTTAAAATAACTTTGTTTTATATCTGCTTGTTCTGGAGGCCTCTTACCATGGTTGGTCGTGTCCTCACACACCACATCCCATGCAGCTCTTTTCTTTATTGCAAATAACTTGCTGTATCACTTTGGGATTCTTCACCTCAGCACCAAAATTAACATTTTCCTGACTCTGCAGCAGCAGGACCTGCACTGCTCTTGTTCTGTCCACCCTGATATGACAGATGTGAATTTATTTGTGCAGCCTGTTCAGGACCCCGTGTTCAGGTCACGATCACTCATCATCTGCCCTTAGCATTGCAAATGTTTTGTGCTCTGAGCTCTGGTTGGAGTGTCAGCCCCAGTGCCCTGGGTGAGTTGTGCTGGGCTGGCTGCAGGAACAGCCAGGGCTGTTGTCTCTGCTCTGCATGACTGGGCCCATTTTTATGTCTAGACAGCACCGAGGACACACTTTGGGCCCGACATGTGCTAATATTTCTCAATACCTGGCTGTAAAACTGCTCCAGCACGGGGAAATATCTGTTTGCATTAAGTGTTAACTAACGCAGTTACAGAGGTACAAAACCTTTCCCATCAGTGTCTGGATGTTTATTTAATTATCTGCATTGATGCTTTGTCCATTTTACCCTGAAGTCTTATGTTAAGCAAATTTGCTCTGGGCTGCCTGGAGTCCTGTGTGGAGACCCAGTGAGCTCGTCCTCAGAAAGGCAGGCAGATAAAAAGTGTGGCTGTGTGAAGATGAGCAGATGGCACGAGGCAGGTGCCATGTCAGTACCAAGGCAGAGGAGCCCTGGCTCCTGCTGAAGTGTCCCCGTGGGGACAGCACAGCCCTGGCAACCAGACACCAAGTTTGCTGGAGTCAAATTGGCCCTGTTTGTCATCATCACGTGAAGTCTCTGGCGTCTTGGTCAGTTTGTTGCCTCCTGGATAAATCTATTAACTCCTGGCTGAATCAGCCTGGCTGGTTGAGTATCCTGGTGAAGTTCATGGTGAAGAAAGCACTGCCATGCTGCCAAAGCTGGGAGCCAGGCTGCTCCTGCACAGCTCTGCCATCAGCCCCACAGGGGCAGTTTGGTGTTTTCTGCTGTTTCATGTGTTGGTGGGGAGCAGTATCCTCAGGGAGCCCTGTGGAGTGGCAAAGAAATGAGCCAGGTATCACCAGCCTTCTTGAACTGCATCCAAGAGTAGAAAAAACCCCTGTGAATATAAAAATATTACTGAACAGTTTATGTAAGAGTAAGGTTTTATGCAGTGATTTTTTTTTCCCCTTTAAACCATTTTGGGCTGAATGGTTTAAAGTGCTGCTGTGGACGAGGTAGGTGCTCATCTACTCTCTGTCCTTCGGGTTATGCAATAGCTGAATCTCCTCCTTAAAGTCAACAAGAGAAATCGAGCTGCAGCATTTCTCCTGTGTACACCCAACAAAGGAGGATTGCAGGGCTGCTGCTGCTGCTGGCAAGTCACCCAGCAGCTAAATATGTCAGAAAAATGAGGTGTTTGGCTGGGGAAGGTTTGGGTCCCGATGCATCAGGGAGATGTGAGGGGGAGCTTCGCCCGCAGTTTGGCCCTCGGCAGTGCCAGGAATAGAACTGATCTCTTGGCTGGGGGCCCTGAGATCGAGCGAGCTGCAGCAGCCTTTTGTTGTGCCTGTCTGAAACCCTCCCCCGGAGCTCCCTCCATCTGATAGCTCTCTTCCCTGCCAGGCCTCCTCAGCTGTTGTGCAGAGATGCTGCGAGTGCCACCAGTGCACAGGAGTGAGCTGCGTGCAGTGACAGTGCCTGTGACATGGGGACAGCATTGACCACAGCTGTGGGGTCCCTTAAATGCATGGGCACGTCCCTTCTGTGCCCTAGAGGGGCATGGGGAGCTCTTGGATATTTGAGAGGGTTTGTGGTCCAGCCCCACTGAAGTGCAAAACCATTGGAGCCTTCACTGCCAGGACCCGTCAGGACAGTGAGCTGCCCCCCTCACCAATCCCTCTTCCCATGGGAGTGGAGCTGCAACAGGCTTTGGGAAACAGGGTACTTGGAGTGGTCCAGTGCAGGGCCAGGAGTTGGTCTTTGATGATCCTTCTGAGCCTCTTCCAGCTGAGGATATTCTGTGGTTCTATGATTCCCCATGAGCTGCTCTGAGCTCCTGTGATGGAGTGAGCTCTCCCTGCCTGCTCCTGGCCGGGGCTGATCCAGGGGGATGAGGCCTGTGGTCCTTGCTGAGGGAAGCTTGGTTCCAGCATCCCTGAATCCCTGGGAACTGGGACTGTGTCATGCCCTGCACAGCTCTCAGCACCATGAACTGGCGCTATGACTTGTCAGGTTGTTGCTGAGTTTGGACTGAATTTTGTTGCTGACTCACTCCCAACATTCCCCTGAGCTGGGTACTGCTCCCCTTGGATTCACAGTGCCAGGTTTGGATGAGGACACAGTCTGCCAGTCCTGGGAGATCATGTGGAGGGGATGGAATGGAAGCTTTGAGCTTGACTCATTCTGAAATGAATGTGCAGAGCTGCTGAAGTGGGACTAGAAAAAGTAGGTTTGGATTGGATACTGGAAAACAATCCTTCCCTGTGAGGGGGGTGAGGCCCTGGCACAGGTTGCCCAGAGAAGCTATGGCTGCCCCATCCCTGGAAGTGTCTGAGGCCAGGTTGGTCAGGGCTTGGAGCAACCTGGGCTGGTGGAAGGTGTCCCTGCCTGTGGCAGGGGGTGTGGAACAAAGACAAGCTTTAAGGTTCCTTCCAACCCAAACCATTCTGTGATTCCATGATTCTATGACTGGAGCAGATGGCTTGTGCTGCTGATTTAAAGGATAGTGCCTGGGTATGGGAGAGAATTTACAAAAGGATCAGAGCACATCAAGGAGCAAACCCCTGGGTTTGATTCCTACCTGCGGCACTACTTTCTTTGAATAACCCAAGTTGGGTTTGTTCTTCTCAATGATCTGTTTGTAAAAAGCTTTGCTTCCCTGTGGAAAGCTCAGGATACAGTGGGTGATGTGCAGAGGGGCTGCAGGTTTTGTCCACAAAGCCCCACGTGCCCAGCAGTCCCTGTTGATCTCAGCACAATGTGTGTACCCTCCTCAAACCCTCCTTTATGCACTGGCTCACTGCAGCAAAATGCTCCTGTGCTTTCCTGGTGCGGGAGGTTTAAAGCTGAAGTGAAAGGATGGAACAGGACAGCAGGGGAAAACACAAAACCAGAGGAGACTTTAGGATGCTCTGTATTCCCAGCACACTGTCCAGCTGTCCTGGGCTCTCACCCCCAATAATTCAGAGAACATTTAGTGTTTTGCCCCTTGTGTGAACTGTTCTTTTTGAACTCGCAGTACAGCTTGTACAGCACTGAACACCCTCCTGGCACTTGGCAAAGACTATTAAAATGTTAAACCAAGCACAGAAGTGTTCTTGCTGCGGGCAGAAAAAGGGGTGAATTTCCTCACAATTCATTGCAGGAATGTTGGTGCAGAAAGACCATTTTTATACTGAGAAATTGCTTCTGGAGTACTTTTCTTGGAAAAAAATTATCCCTTGATAGGATGGTTTGACTAATGGGAAAACTGATTACACCTCCATTCATGGATATGGGATGCCTGCAGCCACTACCTGTGAAATATGGGCACGTCTTGAATTTACTCACCAGCCGTAATAACAGTTTTCTGAATCACCATTCAAGTGTATTTTAAGTCAATATAACAGTAAACAAGCTCAAAGCCACCCAAGCAAAGCTAATATTATCCACTGAAGCTTGTGTTTCCTGAGGCCAGACATGTGAGGAGTTGTTCCTTGGGGCAAATATCCTTCTTAGCACGGAGTAATGCACTTGTAAAATGGATCTTGCCTTTCCTCCCAGGAAAGAGCCAGCCAGGGCTACGTGCAGCAGATTTGCTCTTTAGATCAAGTAAACCAGGTTTGTGCTCAGGTCCTGGAGGTATCAGGTTCAGACCTTGCTGCCAGGAGGAAGGTTTGCAAAACTGTATTAAAATAAGGTTGAAACCAGCTGTGTAAATGTAGGGAAAACGGATTAAATCGCCTGTCTGTGGACACGTGTCTCTGCTTATGTATTGTGTGTGGATCTGTGACTCTCCAGCTGCCTCTGGATGGTCCTGGTAAATAAAATGCACCTCTGGAGCTGCGTGGAGTGTGCGTGTTCAGGAGCCCTGTGAGCACCTCTCTGCATAGACGCAGGTTTGCAGCCGCCTAATTGCTGCTGGTTGATTCATTCCCGAGGCAGAACGGGGAGGCTGCTCCTGTTTGTAGATTTTTGCGGACCGGGGAGCCTGTTCCGATGCAGCTGCAGTAGCCTCATGCATAGTCAGGGATCAGCATCTCCAACTCCATAGAAACAGGCAGCGGGATCGCTGCTGGTGTTAATTGATGCGCGAGCAGGCTGAGGGCAGTGACCAGGGACCGCGCTGAGGAGCTGCTGCCGCTCTGGTAAGTCCACATTTCTGAAGTTACTTTAATAATTCTTTGCCTTTTTTTTTCCCAATATGGAGCTGCTTATCCTTAAAAAACATTTTGCTTCAGCAGTTTTTGCCTTCGCCGCTGAAACATTTCCCCCTGCGCTCGGCATTCTCCCGACGTTTCCCTGAAACCCAGCGTGTGCTTCCAGCTGGTTCAAACCGGGGCACGCAGCCTGGCTCCGATCTTCCCCACTGCTCCGTGGGATGGCTCTGGGAAGGTGGTTGGCGTTTTTGTGTTTGCAGGTGTTTGTTGCTTGACATCTCTGCTGTGCCGAAGTCGCTCCGGCGCGTCGTGCGCCGTTTGCTGCACACACCGTGTGTTCGCCGGCAGCAGGCTCGTCTCACATGTGTGTGTTCATTGTGCAGGGACAAAACAGACCCACAGCAGGGTCTCACACCTCACACAATTTGTTATTTAACTACAGTTTTGACTGTCCTCGTTTCTCTTACCTGTTTCTTCTTACTGTTCCTGTTTTTAGGTGCGATCACACATTCTTCCTCAGGACCCTGGGTTTCTATCTCATCTTGGTTAGGCAGCTTTTCCTGGCTCTAATATTTGCTATTTCTTTTTCAAGGATGATAATATATATTTTTCCTTCCTGTCTGCATATTGTAAAATCAGGGAGCTCATCTGCAACAGCCCTTATTGCTTCAATCCAGTGGACTCACTAACAGAGCAATCACGCTGGCAGCTGTTTGGGAGAGATGCAATTAGTCTCCCTGCCATGTATTGTCTTTAATTATACTTGTACCTTGCAAAATGGCATCCTGGAGGGTCAGGGAGGGGATTTTTGGAGTGATTATCAACTGTACACTTCACCTGCCTGGGGAATAAAGAAAGTTATCCTGCAGGGTGTCTCCCACGTAGCGGAGCCACGGATGCTGATTGAGGGTGTCTTAATGTTTAGTTCAGTTTGTTGTGCTGTAGCAGGTTCATGTTTGACAACATCACAGGAAACTGTGCAGCAAAGCCTGAAGGTAGGATGCCAGGAGCATGGTTCATACAAGCCCTTTCCAAACCATCATTAAGACACACAGCCCGAGACTGTGTGGTTCCATGGAATAATGATTGCCCAGGAATTCTAGCACAGCAGTGCCCGTGGGATTGCATTACTCTGGTTTTCTGTGTGTGTTTGTAGCTGCTGCAAAGCAATGAATACACTTGTGTGGCACAGTGTGAGGTGAGCACAGAGAACACCTCCTCATTTGATGCTCTCCAGATGCAGCACTTCATCTCCTGGATGCTGGGGAAGCATTTGCTTGGAGTTATTTGATCCCAGGTCTGAATCTGGGCTCTGGTCAAAATGTTCATTTTGGCAGGATTGTAAGCTGCAGGGTGTGGAGTGATAAGAATCATTGGAAGAGGGAATCTCAGAACCCATTTAATCAATGTGTAGAATCAGGCAGCCCAGCCTGCACACACCACTGCTGCGGAGCACATTTTAGGGGTTAAAGATCCCTGTCTTTGTTCCAAGCTAATGGAAGCAGCAGCAGCAGCAGCTAATGACAGGAGCAGAGCCTTTGGGGGAGGAAGTTCCCTCATCATTCAGCACAGCCTGAACAAAGAGATGCTCTTTTCCAAACCTCTGCATTTCAGAGCAGGGTCCTTGTACCAGCTGTGGGGCTCAGGTAGGTGGGGCCTTCCTGGCTGCTCCATCTGCATCCCAAGCAGTGCAGGACCCACCGGTGCTGCTCTGCCATTCAGAGCCTCTGTCTGTTGTGTGCTGGGTGTTGCTGGCACAACAAGTTGAGAGAGAGAGAGAGAGACAGGGCATGGTGTGGGCTTATGTGGTTGTTTTGGGTCTAGGTGGCTTCAGCTGGCAGCCTGAGGACACTGGTCTGGGTATCACCCAACCTTTGCAGCCCCTGGAGCCAGGGGAGTTCTGGATGAATCCTACATCTCTAGTTTTGGGTCTCTAATGTGGCAGATTCAGGTAATAAAGCTCCTCCAGGATGCTGTGTGAGCTCAAGGAGCCCCTTGTGCTGGAGGAGCTCCATGTCCTGGGCAGGGGCCACTCAGGAAAGTCTCTGGAAAGCTTTCTGGGCTGCCTTGTCCCACAGTTGGGATCTTCTGCCCACCCTGGCTGAGGGCTCCTCGGATTGCAGAGCAGGAGGCTGCTGGCACTGGGATGGGGGTCAGCACTCGTGCAGGGCTGGGATGGGGAGAGACCCCAGTTCTGCTCCCAGTTACACTTCACCCTGAGATCTTTTCAGGGCAGCCTGATTTTATTGACTTTTTTAGCCAAAATGGAGTCCAAGAGAGAGCTGCAGGGAAGCCTTTTCCTAAAAATGAGTCCCACTGTAGGAAGTGAAGGGCAGCAAACCAGCGGCTCTGGGGCGGAGAGTGTGGGCACTGCTGACCTGTGGTGGTGCCTCACAACAGACACAGCTTTGACCAAGTTTTTGAAGGGAAATTTTAAGGTCTTTGGTTGTTAAAGGGAGGCAGAGCAACACCAAAGAGCTTGTTTCGTTTGCTTCGTATCCTGAAATGCAGCTGGATTGTTGCATCCCAGAAATGTCTGGATTTCAGTGGTTTCTTCTCCTCCCGGCTCTGCTCAGCTTCAGGTCTGAATAGAGGCTTCTCTTTATGTTGAACAGCCTCCACAAGGTTCCCCTGGCACACAGAGCTCAGCTCAGCTCCTGTCTGTGCAGAGTCACATCACAGGAGGAGGATGATGCTCAGTGTCAAGGATTTAACCTCAGCCCGGGTCACTGTGTGTGTTCAGCACCACCAAATTGTTTACAGATGTTGCTACAGCATATTGTGATAAAATGTCATGGGATTAGCACACAGCCCTGTGCAATAATTGCAGGCAGTGTGGCTTATAATAGTTCATTATTGTCATCACTTAGGCAGAAAGCAATGACAACTCTTACTATCACATTTATAATGCTCTAGAGAACAGTTGATTAAGTCACAAAGTGACATAAATCACCGGGAAATGTTTCCTTCAGCTTGAAAAAGTTAGGGTTTTCCTATTTTTGTCACTTTTGATAACAGAAGTGCTGTGTTTCTGACAGCCCAAAGTTCCCCTTTGGGCTGCACATGCCAGCAGAAGTTTCAGTGACAAATGTGCCTTGGACACAGCCTGGAGGGAAAGTCCAAATCAGTCAATAACCACAGAATACCAACATTTTTGGTCTTCAGGAGCCCTCCAGCCCAGCTGTTCTGCTGGGGCACAGCCCCTCTGAGTGGGTGTTAGTTCTGGTCTCTGCTGTTTCTCTCAGCACAAAGCCCACGGTCACCAGCGGGCAAGGGGACGGTGGGAGAAGGAAGTTTTGTCTGCAGATCTTGCTGGGGATATCAAGCTGAGGATGGGTTAGGGACCGTCCAGAGGCAGAGCCAACATCTGAGAAGGTGGCTGGGATGTTGGATTTGGTCTTGCAGCTCAGAAGAGATGTGGGCTGTGTGGTATTTCATCGCTGTGCTTTGGCTCTTCAGAGCCTGCGAGGGCGGAGGCTCCTTCTGCCTGGAGCAGCCACACAGAGGACTTGTGCTTGTCAGCTATTCATGATCTTTTGCCTTTTTTGGGGGAAAATTAACTCTTCCTCCATTCTATTTCAGTGAGCAAGGAGCAATCTCCAGGCTACCAAACTCTCATCTTATATCACATCTCTTTCTTTGTGTTTTGTGCAGTTTCATTTGGTTGGACTCGATGATCTTGGAGGTCATTTCCTTAATGGTTCTATGATTTGTGTGTGTTTATTTGTTTGGGGGTTTTTTTGTGATATATCCATACAGGGCTGTAAAGTGCCCCATGGTTGACTCTGCACTTAATAATCACGTTTAGTCTTTCCCTGTGAATTACTCTATTCAGATTTCCCTCTGCTTACTTAAACTCTGCCAGGGGCTGGAGCAGCTCCTGTGACCGAGAGCATTTGCCGCCTCTTCCCTGGGTGGTAGAAGGGCCAAACCCTGAAGTGAAGAACACCAGGTAGCAAATGGTGTGGCAGTGTCTTTTCTCTGTTTAATGCACTTATCTTAAGCATCTCTCTTAGACCATGAAGTGTGACAGTCCCCACCAAGGGACCAGGCCCGGGGTGCAGAGAGGATGACAGCACAGGCATCGCCTCCTCTGAGCCAAGACACAGCAGGAGCTTCAGCTGTAACCTGGATATGTAGGCAAGAATAAAAACAACTCTCTTTCCTTCTTGCAGAAAGGGCACAACGCAGGTGACTGCTCAGGGCTGTCCCAGGAGCCCATCCTCTCACAGCCATGAGGAGCCGCAGGCTCCAACATGACATGGGAAAGCCTTGAGGCTGTGGTTGTTGGAGGAGAGATTTATTCCATGTGCAAATTTATGGCTTAAATATTTTGTCCTTAATTATAATTTGGAGCTTATAACATCTGGGAATTTGCAAGTACTGGCACTCACAAGCTTTCCAGGGCAGCACATTCTCATAGAAAGCTCTTCTCTCTGGTGACCAGCCAGGACCTGAAGGCTGGAGCTCTGTCAGGAGAGCGTTAGGTTGGATATCAGGGAAAGGTTCTTCCCCCAGAGGGTGGTTGGGCACTGAACAGACTCCCCAGGGCAGTGGTCATGGCCCCAAAGGCTGCCAGAGATCCAGGAGTTTGGACAACAGTCTCAGGCACATGGTGGGATTTTGGGGTGTCCTGTGCAGGGCCAGGAGTTGGACTGGATGATCCTTGTGGGTCACTTCCAACTCAGGATATTCTGTGATTCTAAACTACACAATGGTTAAAGGAACAAAACTTTGGCTGAAGTTGTCCATGTCACACATTTTAGTTCCTTTCCCAGCTACAGAGCCACATCCCCACAAGAAACACAGTAAATGGTGGGAAAAGCCCTGACATTGCCTAATGAAGGAAGTTTTGCCTGGATGGGAATGATGAGGTTGCTGTTTGCACTTGGGCCATAGATCACAGACACTTGAAATGCTGGATCCCTGCAAGGTCTCCATATGAAGGAGGTTGTCTCCATCCTTACCGTGCAATAATGAGATGGTTTGAGTTTTATAGTCTTATATAATTACTCTCAAAATAGCTTCTGATTCATCCTCCCCTTTGAAGCTTATAGTTTGCATTCCAATAAGCCCTTGCATGGCAGGAACCCTGTGGTAGCAGCAAATTAATTTTTAAGAAGTTTTTTGCTGTCTAACTGAAACTTTGGCATATCCAGTTTGAGTATTCCTGTCCTTATCTCCCCATGATCCATTAAATGGCTCGGTGTGTGCAGGAGAGGAGGAGGCTCCATTGGGGTTCCTGGGGAGCTTGTGCAGGCAGGAGGAAGCTGGTGGGAGCTGATAGTACAGGACTCAGTGTCTGGGGATGCACAGGAACAGGATAAATCTCCTTTCAGCTTCCAGGGAGGCATTTGTTCCAGGGAGACTCTGTGGCTGGATGGGGCTCTGGGCAACCTGGTCTTGTGGAAAGTGTCCCTGCCCATGGCAGGAGGTTTGAATAAGGTGATCCTTAAGTTTCCTTCCAATCTAAACCATTCCATGTTTCTATGATTCTATGAGTGTCTCCTGTTAGAACATCCAGCTCATGAGCATTCCCAGCATTCCCAACCCTCTGCTGCTTTGAGAGGGGAGTTTGTCTTTGAGCTCTGTGTGATGAGCTCAGTGTGAAAGTTTTCAGTCTGAGAAAACTTGTTGTCAATTCAGATTCATCACTCTGTCTCCAGTGGGATTGCTTGTGGTTGACGTAGAATAACGTAGAATAAAAGAAGTGAATTATTACTTACATGACCAAGAGAAAAAAAACACCCTGATTTGTTTCTCTGGTGAGCAGTGACAGGACCCCAGGGAATGGCTGGAGCTGTGTCAGGGAAGGTTTGGGTTGGATATGAGGAGGAGACTCTTCCCCTAGAGGGTGGTTGGGCACTGAACAGGCTCCCCAGGGCAGTGGGCACAGCACCAAACCTGCCAGAGCTCAAGGACAGTTTGGGCAACACTCTCAGGGACAGGGTGGGATTGTGGGGTGTCCAGTGCAGGGTCAGGAGTTGGACTCAATATTCTAAAATTCTTTAATTCTGGATGGGTCATGGTACCATGTATTTCTGTGACTTCAATTCCTTGTCCCACAAACTCTCAGGATATGTCACTGTCCTCAGCCCCCCTTCAGGGGATCCTGACAAGCAGCCAGGCTCTGGTGGGTCTGAGCAGGGTGTCTGTAGGTGTGGGTAGAGCTGTAAGTGAGTCCTGACCTGTGCTCCTGGTGCTGGGATCACTCCCTGGACAGGAGCAGTTGGGAAGGTCTAAGAAAACAGGTCCCTGACCCTCAGACCCGAAGGTGATCGATGTCCCCAGTGCTCTGGGGTCAGATGTGGTGCTCTGCAGCCCTCACCACCTCCCACAGCATGAGATAACGTCTGAGGGGTGGCAGGAGCTCTGCTCCATCCAGAATTGTGTTCTGACCTGGTCCTTTAACATCTGCTGAGCACTTGATGAAATATTTTCCCCTCACTGAGACCCACAGCTCTGTGATCATGTTGGAGCAGCAGCTCCTGTGCTGCCAGGCTGCCTGTGAAAGGCGAATTGACGGCAGTTAGACTTTGAAGTGACAGCTCCTAATGACTTGTCTAGCTCAGGAATATTTCAGGGCATATTCCTGTAGCTCCTGGCTGCCTGGAGAACGCCACCAGTAAATCAGGAAGTTGCTGAAGTTTCAGCTGACAGCCAAATGGCAGCGAGGGGGCCTGAAATGTGACAATGAAGCCACCAGCAGGGGACTGGCACACTGGACATCGTCCCAGCAAACACAGGCAATCAGGGAGTGGGCTTGCAGTGCTTCCCTCCTGCTGCCACGCTCTCTGCAGACCCCAGTGCCCACTTAGCTGTGGGCTCTGTAAACACAGCTGCCTGCTGATACAGGGATTGGAGCTGTGTGAGGTGACAGGAGCAATCTGATCTTTATTATTTGCTCTGTTACCGTTCCCAAGGCTCGGAGAGGGGATAGGGAGCTGGCTGAGAACTGCTCTCTGCTGCACTGCAGTCGCCTCTCATCCAGCTCAGCATTCCAGGATTTATAAGCCAGACAATTTCCTTTCCAGAATCCCTGCTGCAAAGGGCTCTGTTTGCTGCTGCCCCCCGTGGTGCCCCTCAGGGTTTGCCCTGTGCTGTGTCCCTAAGGGGGACATTCCCATTTGTCTCTGTGGTCGCTGGTTTGATTTTGGCTGCGATGCTGCTGTGGGGGTCTAATATTTGGTTTCTGTTCCACCCAGTCTCTGTTCCTTTCTCCAAAGCTGAACAGCTTTGCTAAATAAACATGTCTATGTCTGAGATTTAAAGGAATCCTATTCCTTCCCCACAGCTGCTGCCCTCTGCTCCCCTCTGCCCACAGGCCTCCGAGATCCACCGCGGCTTCTTGTGCCCAATTTCCAGACCTCAGCTAATCAAACTCACATTGCCAATGCTTCTCAATTGAGAGAAAATGAGATCAGCAGTTGGTGGGTGCCTCACATGGTCTGTTGTAGCCCCAGAGCTGCCTGTCTTCTCCTCCAGCAATAACTCTTGTAGTAATCCATCACTTGAGTGCGTGATCCCTACAAAGCCCTGCAGAAATAGAACAATATATTCTCACAAGCACTGTTGCAATAGAAAAATGTAGCAGAAAATGGAGAGAGAAGCCTGGAAATATCTGCTGGTATGGTGTGAGTGATGGCTGGTGTATGACACTGGAAAACCAGTCATGCAGCCAGTGCAAGAGAGGAGAAGGTACGTCACCATCACCCCCCGCCCCTGCCATCTCCTGGAACTGCTCTTCTGGGAGTATTTGCTGTGGGAAGATGTTACATGCTCCAAGTTGTAGCTCAGAATAGCTGGGAGCTGCTTTCACAGCTGAAGCAAACCCAGTGGGGAGCAAATCAGCCCAAGCTCTCCAGATTTTCCATGAACCACTGGAGAACTTATGAGTTAGAACCCCTTGCAGGGAATCACAGAATCACAGAACATGCTGGGCTGGAAGAGCCTCACCAGGATCATCGAGTCCAGCTCTTAGCCCTGCACAGGACCCCTTTGCTCTTGGCAGGATCAATTTGGAGGCTGTTTCTAGGTCTGTGCATGAGGATGGAGCTGTGGGACCAAGTGTGCTGTGGTGACAGCACTACTGGTACCCAACATCAGTGGAGGGTCAGGTCAGGATGTCCCCTCTGCCTTGGTGAGGGGCTCCAGGGCCTGCGTAAGGTGTCTGTCCCCTTGCAGGTGTCACAGAGCTGGGAGAAGGGGACAGCTGGGTGGTGGCCACTTCAGCTGAGCTTCTCCAGCTTCTCCCTGTCCCCACACAGCACCTCTGCCTGCAGCACCAAGTGTTTCCAGCCCATTAGACTTCCACTCATGGTATTCCAACTTCATTGAAATACAACAGGTAGCTGGAATGACTAATGGATGCTGGAGTGCTGAGAGAGCCATCAAGAGTGTTTTGTTTTCCCTATGGGCAGTGGGTGGAAGGAAAGCTAAATTACATCTTCAGGATATTAAATATAACTCTTCGCATTAAACTCGGAGTTAGCCATGAATCTCTTTAATGACAGTGCAAGCTGCTTCACAGCAGTAAAAGTCAATGTTGCCACAATTAGACCACTATTGTCTTGCAGTTAACAGACTGCTGTAATCATGACTTTGTCATATTATTAATCTCTTTCTGTTTGGACTTTGCTAATTATCCCCTTTGGTAACTCAGTTTGGGTATTATGGAGTCATCAGGGACATCAAGCTGAAAGGTAGTTGGACCATATCTCTTAATTAGTTCCCGTCCAAGATGAAATGAAATGGGTGGTTGTACTGAAGAGCTGCTCCCTGATCCACAGATACCGGGGTGAGGAGGGCTGGACTAACCAAGGAATGATTCCCTCTTGCTCAGTTTGCTTTTAGCTTCACAGTTTTAAATTGCCCCACTGGCTCTTTGTCCTGCCCTGGGCCTTTGGTCTTCGATTTGTAGGCAATAAAAAGTAGTGACCTTCTTGGAAATGTTACAGTTTTGAGCCATTCTGTGAGCTTTTTGATAAGGTTCAATAGCAAGGGGCAAAAAACACCAACCAAGAAGCCAGGTCAAGGCAGAAATGAGATCATTTGTGGGTGGTATTGATGGGATTCAGTCTGCTTGATGCTCTTGGCATCCCTGTTGCTTGCTGTCGGCTTCAGGTCTTTTTTTGCGGTGTTTTGGTAACAAGTGGGTTATATAATAAATATATAAATAACAGCTCAAGGACTTATCCTAAACATACCAGCTCATGCAGGTAGATGTTCATGTTCATACCCATGTCTTTCCTGTTCCTTGTTCTCCTCTCCCTCCTCATTAGTCAGTCAAGAGCTTCGTTACCACTGCTCTGTAGCCAAAAGCAGTTTCCAGCTGAAAATTCCTCTGGGAAGCAGCTCTTGCTCCCAGGGGGAAGCGAAACTGGAAAATAGCCATGTTAATTTGCTTTTGCAGCCTACTTCCTTTAAGCTTGATCTTTTCAATTACAAGTTGTAATAAACCCCATTTTCCAGCATGACAGTGTCACCCACGGGAACTGGGAGAGGATGAGGGACCAGCACGGGGTTTGATAGGACCAGGGTGAGGAATGGCTGGAGCTGCTCTGCACTTCTGTCACACCACTTACCCGACAGCAAAGTGACAAATAACTCACTGTTAATTTTTTTTAGTGGAGAATGAAATAAAAACATAGTTCTTGTCATGTTTTTCCTCAGGTGGGTTGTTTGTCAGAGTGATAATCTGTCCCTTGTGAGCGGTCAGGGGCTGAACTGTTCCTGCATTAGACAGACTCCTTCCTCACTGCTGGATACAGACACATCCCTCTTTTCCCCTTGCTCAGGACATCTTGGATCCAAACCTTGCACAGGATGGGATAATACTAACCAAGGAACTAATTCTTCCCTTTTTCTGAGGAGTCCTTTTGGCCCGTTCTGTCTTTTGGGGGAACTGGCCTTATCTCTATCTGTGCCAGGAATACCCAAGAAATCTCTGACCTTGGGGAATTTTCTGCTAGATGAGGAATTATCTTGTTTTCACAGTTCCTTGTAAGTTAAAGGACATTTAAAGCATAACATTTTGAACACTATGTATTTTCTAGAAAGTAAGTGGTATTTTCAAATTCATAAGAGAAAGCTCATTAAGTCAATGAAGGTCAACTCTGTCCAATTGATATTTAAGTTTAATAAGTCACGAAAAAGTCCTGGAGAATTCAATGTCCTTTTCAAACAACCCAATATTCCAACCAGGCAGATGCTTAAAAACTGTCTGTAAAATCCTGATCCCTTCTCCTCCTGCTCTATGGCAGCTGCCAGAAGAAGGAGTAGGAGGTCATGCATAAAAGTATCTGTGAATCCTGTCAGATACATTATGAATGCCAGCCCAGCAAGGAGCGACAAGAACCAAGATCTTTCTCAAGCTGGCAACAGGTTTTCTGAAGGAAAAACTGATTATTTCTGGTGATTTCTATTAATGAGCCACACAGCCCATATAAATCCTTGGAATGGGTGGAAATAACAGAAAATTCTGTGTCACGTAGCAATTCCCAGGAGAGAAAGATTCTGCATTACAATGATTTCCTTTGTACCGAGAGAGGTATTTGCAAAAAGTCCAGGTTCTTGAGTTTTCTTATGAAAGTATTTGAGTTTTCTGGGCACAATTCCAAGATTTAACTCAAAGTAGAGGGAATTGGTACCTCTGTGCTCTCAGCTTTGGTGAGAATACATTTAGCCAAGTCTCTGAGGAAGCTCAGCCGCTGACTTGTACAACCCCATTTATTATTAAATAAGATGGGATCTGTTTATTCACCCCAGCAGCGATCTGTGCTTCCAACTTGGAGCTAAAGCAGAAAATAAATGCTGCAGCCTGACCTGTACAGGAGGCTGGAAAAGGGAAAGAGAAGTTGCAAAAAGCTCTGGGTGACATTTATTCTTTCCCTCTGGACCTGCTGGCACCTTCCAGCGCTGCCCTTCGAGGGGAAGCACCTGTGGGCAGTCGGGGAGCTCCACCTCGGGCTCCTGGTGAATTTGCTAAGCTCAGTAGTTTTGTGGAAAAATAGTTTCCTCTGGGATATCAGGAACAACAGATGGTTTCCTGGGTGTTTGGCAGAACTGACTTGCTCAGGTGTAGATGTTGCACGTTGTGCCTTGAGATTTCACTTACAGGAACTGGTGCAGCAATCTTAAACACACAGTAGCTGCTGTATTCCCAGAGACACATGAGCAAAGGCTGGTGATACAAATGTGTTCCTGAGCGTTTTGCTGTTAGGGTTCATAAATGGTGGGTGGGGTTTTGTTGTTGTCATCTGTTTCCTTGTGGGTTTCTTTCAGTAATTTTAAAGATCAGCTGTTTTGTCCACGTAGTAACTTTGTTTTTTCTCATATTTCATAGATTTTTCTTAGCCTTAAACATCAAGGCCAGGTTGGACAGGGCTCTGAGCAACCTGTTCTAGTGGAAGGTGTCCCTGCCCATGGCAGAGGGGTGGAACTGCATTATCTTCAAGGCTCCTTCCAACCCAAACCATTCTATGATTAAATGTCTGATTACAGCTGTACGAAACTAAACTGTAGGCCAAGGGAAACAGAAGGTCTTTTATGACTCCTGTTTAAGGTAAAGCAGATGTCAGGAATCACATTTATAGCACAGAGGTGAGTTCCCCAGTTCAGAAATGCAGAGGTCACTGACCACATTCCTAGGGGGTCAGGCAGGGAAATAAATGTGGTAACAGAAAACATTTATGGTTCAAGAATAGTCCTAAATAAGGTGAATAAGAGGTAATGGTTATAATGTATAAAATTTTGGAGCGTTTGGTGTGTTTTTGCCTTTCTGTCCTGATTTGCACTTAGGTAATTAAACAGTGTTGTTTTACTGGTAACTACAAATAACACAGCAGGCAATCAGGAAATTGTCCATGAACTCAAAGCAATCCATGTAGTCCTGACACTGCAGACTTACTTCCAGAGCAAACTCTGGCTTCACCATCAGGGACTGGTGTTCATTGTGATCCTCACGATCCTGAACTCTTGGAGTTTAGGTTTGGGTGGGAATGTGGGAATTAATACACTGTAGGACAGGAATTCAAACAACCAGTGCTTTCTCTTTGTGGAGTGCTGTGAATAATTTCATATCCTAGATGTAGACACACACACATATACATGTATATATATGTGTGTATGTATATATATATATATATTCTTCAGCCACACATATGGAAGCTCTTTCCTCTCAAGAAAAAGACTGAAATGCTGAATCACACAACACACGAGACAAAAGTGTCTCAGGCAGTCAGAGAACACACAGCTCCTGTGCTCTTCAGAGTAAGGAAGACCGTGCAGTACTTTCTGTACAACCTCCTTCTCTCTTTGGTTTCTCTGCATCAGCAGCTTGTGATATTTTTTTTTTGGTGTTGGTATTTACTTTTTATTCCCCATGGGCACACCTGGACAAGAGTGGGTGTTGATAGTACAACAACAATCTACTTCCAGGATCATGGTAGATGGATTTTTTTTCATTATAGTGCCTGAACAGCTGTGGCATGAAGCAGAAAGGCACCTTCTGCCAATACAGCACTGGAGCTTGTTTCTACCATGCAATTGTATAATTCTTCTTGATTTCAGACTCAACAGTTTGCTGATGACACAAAACAAACCAAGGGTGATATTTTATAGCCAGTTTAAGCATCATGGTATGAAACTTGATAGCTCTGGCCATATGGAGACACTCATTTCTACCCAGACATGTCCCAAGTGTGTCAGGGGATGCTCATTTCTACCCAGATGTGTCCCAAGTGTGTCAGGGGATGCTCACTTGGGTTTGACTCTCACTTGAAGAACTTGCTAAGAGGTCTACATTAGCTGTGAGATAAGTCAGTTTGGACCATTTCTTCCACTTACTTACGATTTTCTCACCGTCTTTCTTCTCTCCTCTCCTGTCCCTCCCCTCCCTGTCGCTGTTGTTCTCTCCCTGTAGAGCTCTCCGTCAGCCTCCTTGCAGTGATAGTTATTGTGTGTGGACTGGCCCTGGTGGCAGTGTTTCTGTTTCTCTTTTGGAAGCTGTGCTGGGTTCCCTGGAGGAACAAGGCCCTCTCCTCTAACCTGGCCGTCCTGCGGAGCGAGGCAGGCTGCAACAAGGACAGCATGGCAGACAAGCTCAAGGACACGGGGGCCATCAGCTTCCTGGAGGCAGCGGTGAAGATCAGCCACACGTCCCCAGATATCCCTGCAGAGGTCCAGATGTCCATGAAGGACCACATCATGCGGCGCACACGGATCCAGAGGCAAACCACGGAGCCGGCGTCTTCCACCAGGTGGGTGAGGGGTTGGGATGCTTGGAAGGGATGTGACACCCAACCTGGAGAAGAGCAGCCTGAGGTCAGAGCTCATCAGGGCCTGCAGCTTCCTCTTGAGGTGCAGTGGAGGGACAGCACTGATTTCTGCTCTCTCCAGTGACAGGACATAAGGGAACGGCTGGAGCTGTGCCAGGGGGGGTCAGGTTGGTTATCAGGGAAAGGTTCTTCACTCAGAGGGTGGTTGGCACTGAACAGGCTCCCCAGGGCAGTGGTCACGGCCCCAAGGCTACCAGAGCTCAGGGACTATTTAGACAACACTCTCAGGTGGGATTGTTGGGGTGTCCTGTGCAGGACCAGGAGTTGGACTGGATGATCCTTGTGGTTCCCTTCCAGCTCAGAGTATTCTGTGATTCTATGATTCTACTCAGCAGGGACAAGGTGCTCAGCAGGGACACTGCTCTGTGAGCAGCTGGACGGGCAGGAGGATTGTTGAATGAAGCCGGAGGTTCAGGTACCATCAGGGAGGCTAAAGAAAGCACCTACATGCTGGATTAGTGTCCAAAGATTGGCCATTAACCAATTAATGTGTTAAGACTGGCTTACCGGGGGCCTTTTTAAAAAATCAGGGATTCAAGCCCTATTACTGTGACTTGACCTCATTGTGTCAAGTCACCCGCATGCTTTGGCCACTTTAATTTTGTTCCAACATGAGAGGCAGGCTGAAGTATCAATGATGTACTCTGTCAGACAGAATTAGACCTTTTGGCTCGCTCTCTCTGCCGTGGCTCCGAGCAGGAACAATTAGATCAGCAGAACTGATGTATCGCTCGGTGCACAGCTCAGAACCAGCTGCGCTCGATGCTCGTGCCCATCTCCATCTCAGCCAGGGACAGAGACATCAGCATATCCTCAGGAAGTGGGGTAAGGCTGTACAAACCTTGGGACACCTTCTCTGAGCAGAGATTTAGATTAGATGTGAGGAAGGAGTTCTTTACTTGGAGGGTGAGGAGGCCCTGGCACAGGTTGCCCAGAGAAGCTGTGGCTGCCCCATCCCTGGGAGTGTCCAAGGCCAGGTTGGACAGGTCTTGGAGCAACCTGGGCTGGTGGAAGGTGTCCCTTCCCGTGGCAGGGGGTGGAAAAAGATGAGCTTTAAGGTCTCTTCCAACACAAACCATTCGGTGATCCTGTGAATACAGTAACTTTCCTTGACACAGAAGGTGGTGAAATGGGGACAGGAAAGGGTGATGGCAGGGTCCTGGCTGTGCCCCAGCACTCCTGTTTGCTTCTCTGGCCATACCCGTGATGTGCAAGGGAGAGCAACTGTGAAAACAGACATTGCTCAGAAAATTGGCTGCATTTCTGCAGAATGAGTGAGGCACCGACCGCAGCCTCCTGTTTGACGTAGCTGGAGTTAAATCAACGTGGTGCCACCTGCAATTGTGCCACACACTCTTTCATTTATCCACATGGCTCTTTGGACTGCTGATTCCCTCTTTGTATGCACATGCTCGTTCTGTTTTTATTACACCTTTCCAACAGAGGAGAAAAAAACCCCCTCAGCCTGTCTGAATTAGGACAAACAAAGTGGGACTTGGCTGTACGTGGGCAGGTTTCAAACCCACTTTCTCCTTGGCAGGTTCCTCTGATCCACAGCCCAGCCTAATGCCTCCGAGGAACCTGCCAATGAGAGCACCATGTACCACCAAAATCTAATGCTCTGGCTGTACCAGCTCTTGGTTTGGTTAAGTAACTCCATAAACTGCTCTTGTAAACACCAGATAATCTGAAATAATGCTGTGAGTCCACAGAAAGCTTTTATGCTTTGCTTAGATAAAGCTTTGCTTACACACAGCTTCACTCGTGCTGGAGGGGAGCCCAAGGCAAGAGATGATTCCTGACAAGGCTGTGCCTTCCTCCCTGTCAACAAATATCCATCAGTTTCTGATGAGTCTGTTGGAAAAGTCTAGAAGCAGCAACACCCAGCAAAGCCAATTGGATGGGGCTTGGAGCAACCTGGTCTGGTGGAAGGTGTCCCTGCCCATGGCAGGGGGTAGAACGAGATGAGCTTTGAGGTCCCTTCCAACCCAAACCATTCTGGGGTTCTACAGATAAAATCTCACTTTCTGAGCTGGTTGTGGTTCTCTCACAAAGAAAGAAAAAGTGAGTTTCTTTGCTTGAGAGAACCTAGTGCCAGTATCTTGGAAGTGTAAGGACTCAGGGTGGGAAAAGTCTGGGTTGTTTTTGATCTGGTTAAGGAGTTGTCAAGGCTCATCTGTTCAACTTTGGGCTGTGACTTGTATTAAAGGTGAAAAAATGCAGCTTGTTGCAAACACTCTGGAATTTAAGAGATTTGCTGGATGGGTTCCTTCAAGGTTTTTGGAGGTGTTCCCCTCAGTGTTCAATTTCCACAACACACAGGATTTCTGTGCAGAGGTCAGGAGAACCTACTGAACCTCTTCTTACGCTCTCCTGCTTTCCCAGCTTAGTATTCCAGGGGAGAAAAAAAAAGGTGAGGAATGTCCTTGGACAACCACACAGCTGTCGTGTCTTCCTCCTGCAGGCACATCTCCTTCAAGAGGCACCTCCCTCGGCAGATGCACGTGTCCAGCATGGACTATGGCATGGACCCACCGGCCGTGGCCGAGCAGCCGACCAGCATCGGCCGCATCAAGCCCGAGCTCTACAAACAAAAAACTGTCGACACCGAGGACCCCAAAAAGGAGGCGGAAAAAACCTGTGGGAAAATCAACTTCACTCTCAAGTACGACTACGAGAACGAGACGCTGATTGTCCGGATTCTCAGGGCTTTTGACTTGCCAGCCAAAGACTTCTGCGGCAGCTCGGATCCCTACGTGAAGATCTACCTCCTGCCCGACCGCAAGCGCAAGTTCCAGACACGGGTCCACAGGAAGACTCTGAATCCCACCTTCGACGAGTCCTTCCACTTCCCCGTGCCCCACGAGGAGCTGGCGAGCAGGAAGCTCCACCTGAGCGTCTTTGACTTTGACAGGTTCTCCAGGCACGACATGATAGGGGAAGTTATCCTGGAGAACCTGCTGGAGGACTCAGACCTTTCCCGGGAGACTTCCATCTGGAGGGACATTCAGTACGCGACGACGGTGAGTGTGTGCTGGGGAGGGTCAGCCCTGCCCTGGCAGTGGGTGTGGGGTGGTGTGAGGTGTCTGACAGGTACCAAGTGTGTGCTGAGCGGCTCCAGGGCAGGACAGGCTGGGATTTACTTTTGTCTGCGCTGCCCAAAGGGACAGGTCCTGTACGACTCCCCGCTGATGGGTTTATTGCCTCCCTGCAGATGGTCCTGTTGGCCCTGGGGACCTGCAGCCATGGCACTGGTGTTTGCCATGTGCACGTGGTCGCAGTTAGAAAGAGCTCTGGAGGGCTGGTGGGAGGAGCTGGGCTTTGCTGCACTGAGAGATGTCAGATGTGCTGCCCACATCTGCCCACAAAGGAGGGTTTGGGTCTTTCAGCAGTTCTGTTGAATTCCCTCTGAAAGAGAGGCCAAGCCTCAGGGAAGTCCCAATTCCTTTTGTGTCACACAGAGCTGGCAAGGGAAGCCACTCCTCACATTGGTCACTGATTGCAGAGCAATGGCATTAACCTTCCATAAGAGCTGCCTTTCATCCACTGCCCTCCCAGGAGGACCTGGCTGGTTCTGGGGGCAAATGAATGATGGAGCTGCTTTGCAGCTGGACACCAAGTCCATCTCTGTGCCATTCTTAAGGAATGGGCTGATCCTGGTACATCTCAGCCAGTTGTAGCACACCCAAGGACATTTCTGTTTAATCAAAATTGAGAAGGGTAAGTACAGTTTTCATAAAACCCAGAGAGAGCTCTGGGTGACTAATAATACATTAGATCAATCGTGTGGGTAAGAGGATGGGAACACACTTAGACAAAGATCTAGGCTAGTCAAATAGCCAGCACTCAGCTGCTTAATTAATGACTCTACAGCTTGTGAATCAGTGAAACACTTTTGGTTTCAAGTCTGCAAAAGTTATTGATTCAGAGCTTCCATTATTTCCTAAAAGGTACTGATATGAATTTTGGAAATGTCCCAATGTCTATAATCTGCAAGAAAATAATGTACCCACAGGACACACTTTGCTCTCTTGTATTTATGGTTGCAAAGGAAAAATCTCTTGCCCTCAAACATGGAGGTCAAGGAACAATTTATGTTCATTTTATAGCCTGAACAGGACCTCTCAGTGCCAGAAGAGGAATAGAAGAGGAAGTGGTGTCCAGAGTGTGCTCTCTCCATCTCACATAGTCAGTGATGTCTCTTCTGACATGTGTGTCCAAGGTTTCCTGTCCCTTGTCCCTCCCAAACCAGCTAAGAACAAGGAAAGCATAAAAGAACAGACCCAGTCAGGAATAATGATTTTATATAATATTCATTAGTATTCTGCACATCTAAGTGGAATAAAGATTTAATCTTTGCCTTACCTGAGAACGAGCAGGAAATAATTTGGCAAAAATCTCATCCATCAACAAGATCTATTCCCCTAACACTTAGCAAAGCTTTAAGTGCATTTACTTGTCTTTCTAGTTTCATCACTCTACTACTAACAGCTACAATTTCTTCTCAGCAGATCATTATATCACATTGAAAGGAATCAAACACAGCTTCTGAAAATAAATGGGTTGTTTGCTCTACAGATGTGGGATCTGTATGTAGAAAATAAGATGTTTTTCTTTTAAATCCATTTTTAGAAGGTGTTTGGAAATCTTTCTGCTGACTTCAGATAATCATGCTTTCTAGTTTAAGAAAGACATTTGGTTTGTTGATTTTTCTTTTTCCCCCTGAATTCCCCTGGGGAAGGCAATGATGGAAAGGGCTTTTAGGAGGTGTAGTCAATAAAGCTGCATGTAGAAGGGGTGCTAAGAGCAATGTATAAAAGTTATTTGATGGGGCACTAAAAGAGTAAATTGTGTTGGCCTCTGTGCAATCCAGAAACTACCAAACACTTCTGAGTGCCATCTGCTGGTTAATTCACCATTTATACACACACACACAGCCCCTCACTGTGTCAGCTCCTTGAAGGCATCTCAGAGGGGCTGGTGGTCTAATTGACAGTAAAAGTGTCACAAACTAAAAGCTCAGTTGCCATTAAACTGGGCCCTTCATGGCTCTCTTCTGGTTTAAAGCTATGACCCCCCCCCTCAGTAACTACCCAGAAATTCGAACTCAACTTCAGAGAAAACCACTGTGTCACTAAAACAGCTTCATTTTCTGCCAAAACGTTGAGCACCATCGAAGTCCATAAAGCCTCTATTACTGAATTCTCCCCTGCCCATGGCAGGGCACTGCAATAATTATATTTAAGGTCTCTTTCAGCCCAAACCACTCTGTGATTCTGTGAACAGATGGCACCAGCTGTGCTTGGAAGTTTCTCGTGGAGTTTGTTACAGTGCACAACCAAAGAACAGGGCACCCCTGTGTGTCAGGGTCTCACCTTTCTGTCATCTCACTGTGTTTGTATCACACTCCTCCACTTGAGGAAATAGGTGTTAGTGTCTCACACTTGGCAGTGGGAGATGTACACTGTGCATTCAAACAAAACTTGATACTAATATAATTTCCTTGCTGGCACTGATCTGGTGTGAGATATCCCATCACTTCTGTGTGAGCAGTGGAGCAGAAGAGCAGGGCTGTGATGTTGTCATAGGAAGCACATACCCCTCTGAGGCAGAGCAACACTGTCCTTAACTATGATGTGAAGCTGTAACATATTTTTTCCTGTTCCCTCTAATAATTTTCAGCCAAATAATGTTGGGGTGCCCTGGAAGCGCCACCATACAGTGACATGTCCTTCACTTCAAATGGCAGAATAGAGAAAGCAGAGGCAGCCTGGCTGGTTCCTGCACATTTCCAATATCATGTGTTCTCTGTTTTATTAAAGGAAAGCGTGGACCTGGGCGAGATCATGTTTTCCCTTTGTTATTTGCCAACTGCAGGTCGCCTCACCTTAACAGTCATTAAATGCAGGAATCTCAAAGCTATGGACATCACTGGTTACTCAGGTGGGTGTTTGGTGGCTGAGGAGGATCCCACTGCATCCACATTTCCTCCTCCCTCACGGTGTCCTCGATGGATGGTGGGCTTATGCCTCTTGATGCCAAGGCTGTGTCATCATGGAAACACCTGACAAAGCTTTGTCTGCATTTTATGTATGAACAAAATTTTGAAAGTAGAGTTATATTTTAAACTTGTTCTCAAGAGCCTGAACCCAGGGAAGGTGACTGTATACAGGAATACACAATTCGTGGAGCATGCCAGTGGTTTCCCATCCCCAGCAAAGGGTTTGCAGGGTCAGAGCTCTGATCCATCTCTTGGGTGGGACACAGTCCTGTTGCAGACTCTGATCCCAGCAATTTTATGAGAATAAGGTGTTTTCCATCACACAATCCCCTATAGCCAGAATCAACCATTTCACCCCAAAATTAGGACAGGATCATGGGCCACCTGGGTACATCCCAGGGGAATGTACATCCCTCTGTACAGTGGCCAGTACTCAAACAAGGGATCACAGTCACCTGAAGACTGTTTGCATTCACAGTTCCCAAGAGCTGATCTGTAAATTCAGCATGCACAAACTCTGGTTTTCATCATAAAAAGTGGTTTCTTTTCCAGAGATCAACATTTGAATTTCATTGTACAAAAGGCAATAACAACACAGACCTTTGCAGAAGATGTTTCTGCTCAGCTGGAGCTTGGTGCCTTGTGAAATATCTGAGAATTGAGATTTCGGGTGAAGCCAGTTCAGTCTTCCTCTAATAACAATGCAGTGCTGGTTCTGTGGTGCCTGAACCTCATGTCACCACTCACAGCAGTATGAGAAATGGATTCAGCTGGTGTTCAGACATCTCTTTTTCTAAAAGTCCATCTGAGGAGGGCCTCTGGCTCATGGGAACTCACAACCCATCCTCTGCTAATGCTGTTTCTATATCACAGTGGCAACAAAATACACCTCTGCAAACTAAACACAATTGTTTTTATTATCTCTTCCTCTCCAGATCCATATGTCAAAGTGTCTTTGCTCTGTGATGGGCGAAGACTGAAAAAGAAGAAAACCACCATAAAGAAAAACACACTTAATCCCACTTACAATGAAGCAATAATCTTTGACATTCCCCCAGAGAACATGGATCAAGTCAGCCTGCTCATCTCCGTCATGGATTACGATCGGTAGGTGGGAGGCTCTGGGAGCTGAAGGGGAGAGCAGCCTGTTGGGTGCAGATTTTCCTGCTCAACAGACATTTTCCACAGCCTTGATTGCAGAGCTCTGTGGCATCAATCTGTCTCTGGTGATTTATTGCTACAGTGTCATTGATATTCATGGCTATGGAAAACTGCAGGAGTGAGTTTGGTGAAGCTGGTCCTTGCTTTATAGCATTTTCTTGAGTGAGTCACAGAGTCACAGAATGTGCTGAGTTGGAAGGGACCCACAAGGATCATCAAGTCCAACCCTCAGCCCTGCACAGGACCATCACCAAGAGTTGCACCATGTGCCTGAGAGAACCATCCAAACCCTCCTGGAGCTCTGGCAGCCTTGGTGCTGTGCCCTCTGCCCTGGGGATCCTGTTCAGTGCCAACCACCCTCTGGGGGAAGAACCTTTTTCTAATATCCAGCCTAATCCTCCTCTGGCACAGCTCCAGCTGTTCCCTGGGATCCTGTCACTGGTCACCAGAGAGGAGAGATCAGTACCTGTCCCTCTTCTTCCCCTCATGAGTCCTGTGCTCCTCTTTGTTATTTACTTGTCCTGCAACCCATCGCCCCCTTTCAGAAAACAGTCTCTTTCTGAGCAGCAATTGGTGTATGAATTACCCATTTCTGAACTTGCACTGATTGTTGCTGTACACTACTACCCAAACATCCTTCCAGGTCCTGTATCTGTACAGTTCAGACAATTTAAAAGCTGCTCCAACCATTTTGCCAGTGCCCTGCTGTGCTGGCAGTGCCAGCTGTGACCAGACTGTCCCTGTGCACACACCACAGCTCCGGGGGCCAAACCTTGGCTGGTAAATCTGGTGAGTGAGAGGTGTTTGTGTTGCTTCTCTGTTGTCCTTCAGAGTGGGGCACAACGAGATCATCGGGGTTTGCCGTGTGGGGGTCAACGCTGAGGGTCTGGGCAGGGACCACTGGAACGAGATGCTGGCGTACCCCCGCAAGCCCATCGCCCACTGGCACCCCTTGGTGGAGGTGAAGAAGTCCTTCAAAGAGGTGTGTGGGGTTGTTCTTCCCTTTTAACGCGTGTTCTGTGCATGAGTGAGCTGGTTCCAGGCTTTCAGAGAGCTTCTCCCCTCGCTTGGGGTTTTCTGACAGGAGGGGAGGGAATTTTCTCACCAGAAATGAACTCCAGAAAACAAGCATTTCTGTATTGCCTCGAAATAGCTCCTTGAGCTCACAAGCAAGAATGAGAGAAACTGTATTTACAGATGTGACTGTTACCATATTGGTTTTTTCTTTTTCTCTTTTTTTTTCTTTTTAAATTAGAGATTGAGAGCAGTAAGGGAAGAGAATGCTGCTCTGATTGCAGAACAAATTGTCCAGGGATATTGCCTATTTCAAGTTTCAATTTTTCATCCTAAAAGATTTTTCTGTTGACTCATCTCCGAGCCTTTGAGGGAGAATAAATAGAACAAATGTAATTGCTCTAAGCATCTCCAGAGAAAGAGACTCACTTGATGCAGCCCCAGATGATAAAATAGGGCTGAAATGCCTGGGTACCATTTTGACCATCTCTAGCATTTTCTTCCTCCTTGCACTCCAATTTCTCACGCTCCTATAGAGCTCTTTGGCTTTGGCTGATTTAGGTCATAATTTCTGGAGGAGAGAGAAGTGGAAAAGGGCAGGCACGCTGTTGACACTTCAGGTATGAGAAGAAAGCCAGCATTTGTGGCCAGTGATAAGATAATAAAGGCAATAAAACCTCCCACTGTATCTGGGGCTAAGCAAGTATTTTCTCTCAAAGCCATAGAATAGGCACTTACCAAAAAGCAGCTTATTTTCCCCTTGTGGTTCAGATACTGAGCTGTACTGGAAGGCAGATACTAGGCTGGGTGAGTCTGATTTAATGCATCAAACCCTATGTTTCTTTGAAATCTGCTCTTTCCTCTGACAAGGAGGAGTGGGGAGGCCCTGGCACAGGTTGTCCAGAGAAGCTGTGGCTGCCCCTGGATCCCTGGAAGTGTCCAAGGCCAGGTTGGACAGTGCTTGGAGCAACCTGGGCTGGTGGAAGGTGTCCCTGCCTGTGGCAGGGGGTGGAATGGGATGTGTTTTAATGTCCCTTCCAGCCCAAATCATCCCATGGCTAAGAAGGCAGTTTGTGCTCAGTGCTCTCTACCCAGCCCAGGTGGGTCTCACCCAGTGGGAAAACCTGGCAATTAATATTTTGGTTGAAGGCACAGTGGAGATGGATATATCAGATGGACATATCAGGTAATGGACACCTGAACATTCACACTCCTGGGGACCTTCTGTGAGCTCATATTGCACCACTGTAAATCAGGAGTAACCACACAGCCCAGAACTGGTGTAAATGGAAGCAGAATTAAACACAAATGTGCCATTTGTGTTTGGTGGTAATGCTGCCTTGGTGAGCAGCAAAAGGCTCTCACTGACCTTGCCATGCTGAAAACCTGGCACTGGGTACATGAGCCATGCTTGGGCAGGATCCATGTGCCACCTCCCACAGCCACAGGGAGCTGGAGACCGTCAGGTTGCAGCATAAATGAAATGTGATCCATCATTTGATCAGTTGGTTCAAGGCCTGTGGTGGCTGTAACGTGGCACCAGCTGCCATGTCTGACCCAGGGGCAGGAGTTCCTTCTCCAGGTTATAATTTCTATGGCTTTACTACACTATTTTTCAGATGCAGGTGGAGTTTTGAAAGAAAACTCCTCTAAAGTTCTTCATAATCACTAGAAAAAAAAAAAGACATTATTATTATGATGAAACACAGACAAAGCAAGGGGCAGACATGTAAGATGACTCACCTTCTAAAATACACTTTGAAAACCACGACTGAACCCCCAAGAAAAAAAAAACCCCTTTGGAAAAAAAAAAACCTGAGTGAATCATTTCACCCCCCAGTGCACAGGTCAGGAGCTTTGCTTAAAAGGAAAGAAAAAACCCTCTGATCATCTGCTCTGGTATTTCTGCCACAAATTGGTGCACAGAGCCAGCAAGCAAATGGTCCCTGTGTTTATTTGCCCTTTTAGGTTTTAGCACTGCTGTCTGCAAATCCCTAGTGCAGCCTAAAAAAAAAAAACACCAAACAGAAAAGGCAGAGGCTCCCGGAGAGAAATTAATGGGAAATGGTATTTGCTGGATACAAGTTATTGCATCATCTTTTCCATCATCTTTTCCGTATGAGTTTGGACATTTTTGAAAAGAAATTTTGACTTTTGGTCCTGTGGCCTCGGCTGTTCTATCCATCCAGGCTCTGTGGGCTCCCCTGTCCATCTGCCCTGAGTGGACCTCCACCCCTTCTTCACCCTCTTGTCCTTGTTGGGGGGGAACTCAGGGTGTGCTGAGCCATCATCTTCATCTTCATGACTTTCACCTTCATTTGCATCTTCATCTTGCAGATCATGTGTTCTGGGCACCAGCAAATGAAGCATTTGCTTTCTAACTGATCCTCCTGGTGCTCTGTAACCATCAGTAATGGCCTCTGCTGCACATCAGTGTCTGTCCTGATTGAGTGCTTGACCTCAAACCGAAGGTGACAAAGCTGGGATTGAAGTGTCTTTTTGATGCCCAACTTGAGCAATGGATGAGTGGAGCTGTTTGCTCCCTGCTTGGGTGTCCCAGCCCTCCCCACAGCTCAGAGCTGGAGAAAAAGAGTGGGAATCTGGGATTTCTTTGCTAACCAACACATGCACTGCCCTGCCTGGTGCACCTAGGAAAAAGCTCCAGCCAAAAGAAGGAGCTTCCACCATATCTTGAGCACAGCTCAGAATTGCAGTTTCTGGTGGGTTTACCAGGAAAACTCCCACCAGAGATGTGTTGCAGCAGGAGGACGGGCCAGCCCCGGCTGAAAATGTGATTTGGGCCCTTCCTCTGTGAGCTGGTGACACTTACTCTTCCCTTTCTGGAGCCTTTAGGGAAATGCTTCTGATGCACATCATGTCTTTGGTTGCTCCATATTTATCAACAGTGAATAGCAAACCATAATCACTGCACTTCTCTAATGACCACCGTCATTAACAAGAGAACATGGAGAACATGTGCAAATGAATCATTAATTACAAGCTTCTAAGTACTATCCTCCTCACACAGATGTTCAGAAGGCGAGTTTCTGAGCAGAAGAGGAGAATCCCACTTGGTGCTGCATTGTGGAGTTATTCTGACAATAAATTCTTCCCCTCAGCACGACTTGTTCCCATCATTCAGCCCCAAGGTCCTGGTGGCACCTGCTCGGCCTCCCTGGGCACTTCAACCATCCCACTCATTGCTGTTCCCTCCTTATTTCCCCAAACTCCCATCAGCCAGGTCAAGTGATGTGTCCAGAAAGAGAAATACAAAATTACAGCTCGTTTTCCCAGACTTTGAAGGGGACTTCTGAAAATAGGAGTTTTTCTCTGTTATCTGTGGCAGGCAAGCTCTGATGTCTTGGAGGGGCATCATCAGCACGATGCAAAATGGGCCTTTGATGTTGCCAAGTCCCCCTGACATCCTGCAGGGGAGAATTTATTTGTTTAAAACATTTCTCCTGATGAAAACTGATAACTCTGCTGAGAGCCAAGTCATGCCCATGATCAGGAAGAACCATTTATCTTTAAAGATAAGCTCTTCCAGAGTTTTGGGCCTTGTTTGGCTTTGATTGAAGTGTTCCCAGTTTGTGACTGTTAATTACACAATGCATGATTCACCTTTTCTAATTAAATGAAGGGAAAATGTCTCCAGGCTCCTCTCCTGTCACTTGAACCTGCTCTTGGAAAAATTTTCACCACATTTTTGGAGTAGCAACGCTGTCACTGTCACTGCAGACAGAACAAGGCAGGGGGCATGGAGAAGGCTCTGCCAAAAGCCCATTGCTACTGGAATTTCTGCAGTCTGCTTTTTTGGTGGTAATTCCAATCAGGAGGTTGTATCCATCATCAGTTCCTCAGGGATTTTGGCAAATACTTTTGACATGAGAAATGTAGGAGAAAGTGTTTTCTTACCTTAAAGCTGCCCGTTTGGAAGGACAAGCTTCCCATCTTCTTCGTTCGTTTATTTAACACAATTAATTTAATGAAATTAGTTTAATGCAAATCTGTGATATGAGTTACTTTTACACTCTTTGGGGAAGGAAATTGGCCAAATTCTTGACCACTCCAGACCCATGGAGCATCTGCAAGTGGCTGTTTGCCTCGCTCAGCCTCCCTGCAAGCATGAAGCTTCCGTCCTCTCATCTTCAATTACACCTCTTTGAGATGCCTGTGCCAAGGCAAGGGTGAAGTCTGCTTTCCCAAGCCAGTTTTCACCCAGAGAAATGAAATTCATACATGCTTGAGCATTAATATCAGCCAGCAAAGAGCTTCTGCTTATGCAGGAGAGGAGGGAATTGATCCGGGGGGAGAGGGAAGCAGTGGAAATTCTGTGCCTCCCGTTGTCTCTGGGAGATGTCGATCATTTGTCATTTGAATTTAATAAAACAAGATGGTGAGATGGGCAAGTACTCAAAAGCTTGAGGAGAAATGGGTTTGAATTGTAATAATAGCCCCCAAGGCAGATGACTAATAATTTATGGTCCCATAAGTATGGCCAAAAAAAAAAATGTTTGCTCCATCCACTGACTCTCTGATCAGATTTTCCCTTTGAGAAATGTCTCTGGTGCTGTGGACAGAGCTGCTGTGGAGTAAAATTATCAGACTGGAAAGACTCAAGTACTTTTGAGATTAGACAGTATTTCTAACCCAAAAAGACAACAGCAATAAAGCAAGAAAGAGCCGAGAGCTGAACTGAGACCACTTTGTCTTCTCAGCACGCGCAGAAACTGTTTATTTTCCCTCTTTTTTTTGTGAGGAATCCTCACAATTGGGAATTGATTTACAAAGCAATAAAGCAAATTGTTCAGTAATTCCTCCTGAGTGCTTAAACACGGGCGTTCAATAAGCTGGAAGATGTAGAGAAGATGAGAATCAAGTGGGACAGGAGACAGGCAGAGTGGGAATGGGGTGGGAATACTGAGGAACAGGACACAGGCAGTGTGGAATGTTGAGGAACAGGACACAGGCAGTGTGGTATAGGGAAGAATTCCAAATAATTTCTGTTTGTTTAGACTTGTTTTCTCTTTTCTCTCCCAGTGGCAAGGCCGGGCAGCGAGCTTCGACAGCCAGGGCTCCTGCCCCTCTCCCAAACCACCCCCCACACCGTGATATGGAGCACAGAGAGCAAAATGGGACTAATCCAAGTTATTTTTGCCCTTGGCCCACAGTCTCAGTGATTGCTGAGTGGTGGTGGCAGCAGCGGGACTTTCTGGTCTAGTTGTTCCTGCGTGAGTAAAGGTAGAAACCCGTTTTGTGGTCAAATATGTTTTTGTCTAATATGTCTCCCAAGGTGATGTTATTTTTGTGGCTTTTACTAGTATGGATCTGTTTCCAGAGGAAGAAGGTGGACTGAGACATGAGCTGGAAGTTTGGTGTGTAAAATTCTGTGTAAAATAGTTTTCAGTGTGTACAAAGGCTGGACAAGGGAGAAGATGTGTCTGCAGAGAGCAGAGGTGGCCAGGAGAGGGGACATCACTGGGAGAGACGTGGCAGAGGATGGGAGAGACTCTTCCAACCTGCCAGCAGCTCCGTCCTCGTGGTCAGCCCCAACCCAGCAGAGTGTTCCCGGGTTTCCTGTTCACGTAGAGGTGTCAATGAGCTCTTAGAAGTTTGTGCAGTGTGTATCCCAAATTCCTTTTGTCATATATAAAAAATGCTGTTGATTCCTCAGGGGGGGAAAGCTGTTGGTTTTTTTTTCTCCCCCCTGTATTTGAAGTCTCCCCAGAGTTAATTGCATGAACAGTTTCTTCAGAGCCCTTTGTAGCTGCTGCTCATCCCCCCTGTACATCACCACGTTATCCAGAGCGGAGGGAACAGCACTGCCAAAAGTGGGATTCAGAAATAAAAGGGGGAAGATGTTAAAGAAATGGGTGATATTCCTTGCATGACCACTACATCTCTATTTCTTGTATCACCCGAGTAACAAAGGGTGAATCAATGGGGAAAGGGAAACACAACCAATCCTAAAATAAAAAAAAAGCTTCCAAACTTTTTTCTTGGATTTCCTGTCAGCATTTCCCTGAGGAATAAAGTTTCTAGGGCCCAAACCCTGTAGGAAGGTCGAGTTTTGGAAAAAAAAAAATGAAGCTTTGCTGGTTCCTTGGTTGCAGAGGCCAAAAATGAAGTTATAACATCCCAAGTACTGGCTTTGCAGCTAAATCAGCTGATCTTTATCAGCCAGCTGTGGATTTTGGACACTTTCTCATCGTGGATTTTCCTCTGAGTTAAGAAGTGCTTTAGTGCTGTTTGTTCCACCCTAATTAAATTAAGTCAAAGCAAATATTTTGGTTTCGAGGTGAAGTTTGCGAGCGAAGCAGCCGGTTCTCCTCCCATCAGGTTATCAGAACTGCCTTCATCAGCCACAATCCTCAGGTCAACTTCAGTTTCCATTTTCCTAAATGTCACCACATCATCCTTCGCTGCACATCACGACTGGCAGAGAGGGGTGTTTGCACTGCTTCGGGGTAAGATGAATCCTTTGTGCAGTGAAGGGTAAATACATCATTTCTCATCACACCTTGTGTCTTAATTCTCTTTATGTGCCACATGCTATAGGAGCAGAAACTCAATAAAATTATTTTATTTGTAAGTGCTGCCTTGCCCGGTGAAATATTTCCACTTGTGAAAGCAGTAATTGTGTGTTATGTGGTTTTGGATGGTTGCAGTAATCACAGTGGATGCTATAAAATGTGATAATGACAGAACCTGGGATGGTGTGAGGCAGGGCAAGGGCAGACGGTGTCATTTGGAGCAGACATAAGCTCTGCAAGCTCCTGGTTGGGCTGGCACAGTCACACCACGCCTTGGGGAACAGTGAGCACCGGCTGCAGGAGGAAAAGAAACGTATTTCAAGCACTTACAGTTCATTGAAAGAAAGAAGTGTTAAAACTGTTTTAGCTTCCCAGCACAGGGGAGGACACCCTCAAAAAGAGACCACCCATCCTTGCTGGGAATGTCCCAGGTCTCAGTACAGCAAAGAGTCTCTAACCACTGAAAATAATTGAGTGGGTGGGTCAAACACTGGCCATGAACCCCCTGAACCTCGACCTGAGCTGAGCCTCGGGTGAGCAGTGCTGTGAACTGGCAGTGCCCCTGGCAGGTTTGCAAACCAAAGAGCAGGACACCCCCAGAAGAAGCCACAGCAGTCCTGGCTGATGGCATTTGACAATCTTTTAATTGCACCAGCCCACTCAAACCCTTTTCTTCTTTAATCCTGGGTCCTTGGGCTTTGGTGTCCTCTGTATAATCTCCGTCTTTTATCCACTCTTCTTGTTATCTAGGATTTAGTCAAAACATACGTGGGGTTTGACACAAAGCTGCTATTTTTAATCCTGGCTCCACACAGATAATCAATTTGCACTCAATACTGGCTGTCACTTGTGTTACTGGAAAACTGGATCTCACGTTAGTGAATAACACCCACGCCTGGGTGGCTCAGCCCCCCTGCACTGGGATTTTAAATGCTGAGGTTTTGCCACATCCCTCAGTGAGGGGATAATCAACCCATTGTGTGTTTGTCATCTCCTCCTTGCAGCCACTCGAGAAGATTGGTCACACTCATGGAGACAAACTCCACCACACGAGTGCAAACATTTCCCTTTCATCTACGGGGGGATTAGAGCTCCGAGAAGGAGCTGAGACTGGAACAAGTGCCATCCCAGGATTTGTTAAGTTGTTTTCTTGCTCTTCACTTTCCTTGCTGCTCTTAACCATGGAACAGTAACTCACAGAGAAGTTTCAATTATTTCCAAGCAAAATAAGATGGGTCACCACAGGGCCACATCCCAAGGGATGCTTGGCCACCATGGGACTCCTTTGAAACTCACTGCAAAGGGGAGGGTGCTGCTGCAAGCAGCCCCAAATGAATAGTCTATTTTATTGAGTTCTGCAAGCAAAATAAACACATGGAGCATTCCCAGACCTTCCTCTTATTTTTTCCCCCCCTTCCTTTTATAGCTTTAGTCTCACAGTCTCCAATTTCATGACAGTCTGACTGACTGCAGGAAGAGTGAGGGCCACTGGAGTGAGGGTGGCCCTGTGGTGACTGTTGGTTTAAGGGTGGGGACACAGAGAGAAGGGAAATCCCACGGGTCCATTGCACAGCTCATTGTGAGGGATCAGGGGGCTGGGAAGTGTCCCAGGCATGTGCCCTTTCACTGACTTGAGAAGGAAACAGCTTGTACATGAAAAAAAGAGTGAAAAAAATCCAAAGGAAAGTGAATTTCAGACACAGAACCCCAGAATGGTTGGGATTGGAAGGGATCTTTAAAGTTTATCCAGTCCCACCCCCTGCCATGGGCAGGGACACCTTCCACCAGCCCAGGTTGCTCCAAGCCCTGTCCAACCTGGCCTTGGACACTTCCAGGGATCCAGGGGCAGCCACAGCTTCTCTGGGCAACCTGTGCCAGGGCCTCCCCACCCTCACAGGGAACAATTTCTTCCCAATATCAAACCAGGCTGATATTCTCTATTATTGGCTTCCAACTGATCACATTATTGTGTGAATTTTATTTTTCATACATCAGTAACACATTTGTTTGGCAAACAGAAGAGTCTTGTCATAACAATTTATATTTATTCTCCATAAGTGGCCTTTAATTTCTAATTATGGAATGCTACTCACAGGTTGGCAAATCACACACACACAGAAGAGAGTGAGGAAGAAAACAACTGGGGGTTTTGAGGGTTTTAAGAAATAAATCAACATGTTCTGTAATTATCTTAGGGAAAAAAATAACAACTAAGCAATAAATTTAACCTCAATACTGATGCTGACAGTGTTTGTGTGTGTCACAGCTGCCATGCTAAGGCTGGCTCTGTGTCCCCACAGTTGGGGATCACTTATTCCTTGCAAAGGGTGTGGTCATGTGGGTCACTCCAGGTGCCCTGTGCCCACCCTGGGCTCAGCTCTGTGGCAGGACCAGCTCTGAGTACTTAATTTTTAATTTTTTTCTGTTTCTTCCAAAACCTTTTATTTACATGTAATTCTTGAGTAGCCTATAAAGAGCACGGAATCACATCTATTCAATCCCAAGCACATCCTAGTCCTGCTTCAATCTTTAGTTCAAGCAACATCAGCACAGATACTTTTACCTTCACTCACAAGAGAATAAATTAGACAGAAAATTACATATAACTCCTTGCAGAAAAGCACAGTCCTGATCCTTGAGATCCTGATCTCAGTCCTCTATTTGTTCTTCATTTTTACTGCTTCTGTTATTTGCCCTCCTAATTGTCTCTCTAATTAGGCAACCCCAGACTTCTCAATCTCATTTTGCCAGAGGTTTTCTCTGCCAGTGCCCTCATCCTTCCTCCTGCCATTAGATATCAGTACAGTTGTGCACTTATTTAAATGCCAGGTCAGGGATCTCATTTCTGGTTATAATGCATCACAGAAGGATGTTCTCCCTGGGACTAGAAACTCTGTCATTTATATGGAGCCACAGCTCCAGGGTGAACAAACCCAGCTGCTGCTGGGGCACAGGGGGCTGGGATGCACATCCCAGCACTGGGCATCCTGCACCAGCTCCAGGTGATCTCCAGAGCCCAGGAGACCTGGGTTATCCCTGCAAGAGATGCCTGTTGTGATAAGATGAGGGGAAATGGTTTTTAAACTGAAGGAGGGTGGATTTAGATTAAATATTTGGGAGCAGTTGTTCCCTGTGAGGGTGGGGAGGCCCTGGCACAGGTTGCCCAGAGAAGCTGTGGCTGCCCCTGGATCCCTGGAAGTGTCCAAGGCCAGGTGGGACAGGGCTTGGAGCAACCTGGGCTGGTGGAAGGTGTCCCTGCCCGTGGCAGGGGGCTGGAATGGGATTCTATAAGGTCCCTTCCCACCCAAACCATTCTGTGATTCTATGATTCATTTTGCAGTAACAGGTAACACAGTTTGCTCTTTTGCTGGGGTGAGCAGCACCCCAAAATCTGCCTCGTCAAGGGGCTGGAGATGCAGGTGAACTGGAGTTTTAGCTCTTCTTTGCACATGCACAGGCTTAGAATCTCTGGATCTTTGTCTTTGTCTGCATCTTTGTCTGGATCTTTGGGCTGACATATCCTTGTCCAAGAGCCAGAGGCATCCTGGTATCTCTGCCTGGGTCCCAAATCCTGCAAGCCTTCAGCTGCAATGCTACTTGGATGTACAGGAAATGTTGTTTCTTTTCTTTTTTCCTGAACTTTTCTTAAAGATAATTTGTAATTATATTTTGCAGCTCTTTATATATATATATATATATATTTCTAAGACAGTGTATTAGTCATGCAAATATAATTATATATCTTACGTTCCCATGTCAGTCGTAATTAAAAACACGGTATTTAAAGCACATCTATTTCAAAAATCCAATGTAGGTTTCTATTAAAAATTCAGTTCATTAAAGCTAATAAAATACCTGGATGGGTCAAGGCAAACCCAGAGCATGCCCTGTTGCCGTGGGAACAGGAAGCATCAGAGCCCTGGTAACCTGCAGCACCAGGAATTAACCGGCCAAAATATGATTAGGGGAGAAAACCACCCCAATTCCAGAGGGACATTTTCCTGGCTGGTTCTTCCTGGAGCTGGAGGAGGTGTTGGGAGTGGATCACAGTGCTGGACCCCCAAGGGCATCCCATGGGGACGGGCTGTGGGGCAGCTTGGGGGGATTTGGGACATTGGTCAGAGGCACATCCAGAGCCCAGACAGGCTGAGAAACATCCCCCAGCAAAGCAGTGGCTGGGAAAGGGGAGCCAGCCATCCAATTCACATATGTAAATACTTTCTGGCTCGTTAATTGCTTCCAAAGTGGAAGATTTCTCCTAATCTCCCATTAGCAGCTGCACATCCCTCTCCATTTCAAATTGCCGGAGATGAGGGTTTCTTCGCCGTCAGGAGGGACACAGTGGAGGAGCAGTAATTTTTTAATTAAGTCAGTTTGCTGGTGTTCCTCTTGGATGGCTCACAGAAATGAAGGAGGATTTTGCTCGTTTTTGCTCATTGCTCTGCTGATTTCCTTGAGACCACCCCTCCAGCCCCAACCATGGACACCCCACCGATCTCCCTCTCCCAGTTCCACTCTCTGCACCAGCCCAGTGGGGACTCTGGATCATTCCCATCCCACAGGACCCTTCCTGTGCCACAGGGCCCCAGTCCAGCACAGTGCTGCAGGTTACAAATCCCCTGGAGCACCTCTGCTCCAAAGGCAGCCACACTGGGAGCAGCTCCAGGCACAGTTCCCTCCTCCCAGGGAGGAATTAATGCAGTTTTTCTGGGATGTGATGGTTACAGAAACCAGGAGGACCTCCCTGCCTGTTGCATAACCTCGGCTTTATCTAATGAGCCTCTAATTGCTGCCCCCTGTGTGTGCTCTGCAGGGCTGCCCTGTCCTGATGGAGCAGCCCCTCCACAGGGATGCACCACCTGGTCCTTGTGTGCTGAGCATGGAGGGAATTTTCCAGCAGGATCCTCCACAGGGCCAAGTGGGAGCATCCCATGGATGCAGAGGATTCTCCTCCTCGGGCTGCATAGTGGGAACACCCATGGTGCCTCAGGACTGGCCAAATGTCATCCTGGGAGTGAGGATCCAGCTGTGTTGGGTTCTCCAGGTAACTGGGCTGGTGCTGGGGTGGATCAGGAATTTCAAGCTTTCAAGCTCTTCCTTCTGAGGTGATGCCACCCGTGAGGGCTGTGCTGGTTCTTGGATGCTGCTGCCATTCCCAAAGCCAGAGTTCCCAGCAGCAGGAATGGAGCTGATGATGCAATTAAAATGATTATTTCCTAAGCCTGTGGAAGCAGTGAAGGGGAGAATGGGAGCACCAGCAATGCAAAGGTGCAGCTGGAATTGCCTGGTTTGCCAGCACAGACCTGAGCATCCGAGGGGACAATGACACTGCACCCCAGCTGTGCCAAATTTCATGGGATTTATTGGTACTGATGTCTCTTGATTAAATTACATTTCTTTCTTCGTTTATTCTCTAACAAGCTGAACACTTCATTTTCTGAGGCGAGCTCGGGTCGGGAATGGCAGGAGGTGGTGGCTGACACTCATGTCGGAGAGGGCTCAGTTGGGGAAGAATGCTTCTCATTTAAACCCCTGATTTTCTGACAAACTGCAGTCAGGGAAGAATTGACAATTTAGAGCCAAGCTGTGAGCAGGGATTTTCTGCAGGGGCCGGTCACAAAAGCTGAGCTTGGCTCTGTGGCCTCTCTGGCTGCCAAGAATCCAAGGTTGCAAGGCTTGGAGCAATTTTAGGTTGAAAGGGAGTCATAGAATCAGGGAATGGTTTGGGTTGGAAGGGACTTTAAAGATTATCTAGTTCCAGCTCCCTGCCACAGGCAGGGAATCAGACCTTTCATTTTTCCTTCCCTGAGCAATTCCACGGAAGTGCTAATCTTTGCATCATTTTCATTCACAAGGGTTAGGAGGTAATTTTGGAGAAATCCATTTAACTGAGCAATTAGTGAGTCAATAACACACTCCTGCATTTTATTAGAAAGAGAAAAATTGATAATTTCTGTTTGTTTTGACCTTCCCTCCGTGGTAACGGCAGCAATTTCCCGGGATAATCACAGTTACCATGGTTATATCTCCCTCCAGGTCCTCAGCCACCTGCAGCAGGAGCACTGGCACAGCCAGGGGTGCTGTGCTGGGGGGGCAACTGCTCCAACCCTCGCAGGTCCTGTGTCTTTGTGTCACCCCAGTGCCCCAGGTGTGGGAGCTGGAGCCCCTGGGCAGAGCAGGGCACCTGCCCTGCCTGCCCCACTTGTTCTTCTCCAGCAGAGAAGATGGGCTGGGGACCCCAAATTTGGTGCTTCACTTGGTGCCTCATCCCAGCTGGGGGTGAGGGACTTGGAGACAAAGAGACAAACAGAACTCCCATCTCATGTTTCTTGGAGCTGACTCACGATCCCTGAGCTGCAGCCAGCACAGCACTGGGACAGGGACCCCAAAGCCTCTTTTCCCAGGGAGAGTCACTGCACCCCCTCAGCACTGCTGCCCTCAGGAAGACCGATTAAGCAGAAAATTCAGATCCATTCCAGAAAGGCTCCAGGGAGCTGATTTTCAGAGGAAAGAAATTAAAGAACCGCTTAACTGAATAGCTGAGCTGGTATTTTTCTGTCCTCAGGAAGCAACTTTGATATAATAGCATTAGTAATAATAGCACCCCAAAGAAAATCCTGGTGAAATCATGTAGACTTGCAGGGTGCGTGAAATCCCCGGGACGGTGGGAGCTGTCGGCGTGGGCCTTTCTGGGGCCAGCAATATCCTTCTTGGATGGGATGGAGACACGTTACACAAACAGCAGCAGAGCACCAAAATAACTGCAGAAATCTGTTAGTAAGTGAAACTGTCCAGAAAATATTGAAATGTTGAAATACTGGTGCGTCACAAGGCACCGCTCCCCTGACAGGGCTGAGAGCTCCCAGTTTGAAGAGTTTATTTTTAATTGACCTGTCAAGAGGGAAGGAAGGAGCAGACAGCACTGGGAGGGGTGAGAGGAGCCTGAGCACCCCAGCCTGGCTGGGGCAGGGGGGTTCAGACCACAATATTCTGCAAGAATTCACCTTTTTAAAAGGCATTTCCACTTCTGTCCCTTTGGGCTGCAGCACATCTCCTCTGACAGGGCACAAAGGAAGGGGAGGGTGCAGGGGTGTGAGTGCTGGGGGGGGTTTGGGGGCTGGAGAGGGGTGAGGGGAGCTCTACGCCATGGAAGGTGCAGCCAGAGCTGGGGTTGGTGTTTGAGGAGGAAAAGTGGGGCTGGGGGAAGTGGGGTCAGTCTGAACCCAGGAGGGGCACAATGTGCTCGTCCCCAAATCTCAGCATCAGCACCAGTGTCTCTCCCAGGCAGGAAGGGCTGTGGATGAAGGAACCCCCTGGGATGCTCCCCCTCCCTAAGCTGAGCACCTCCATTGGACCAGCTCCAGGTGAGGGTCATCCCTGTGGATGTACACACACCCCAGGAAAACCTCCCCTGGCACCTCATGGATCCTGTCCCTGCACCTGCACCCCCAGAGCCCTCCTGTCCCCCAAGCCACAAACTGCATTGCAGGTTCCCAAGCTCACTGACAATGCCAAAATTGGAATAACACAGAGCTGTGCTGGAGCACACACTTCCTAAATCCCTGTAATCCCTCAGGAGATCCCACTTGCAGAGGAAGGTGAGTGTCTCCATGCCAGGAAGCATTTCAGGTGAAATTGGTTTTGCTTATTCTACATTTTCATTAGGAAATGCAAAAGGACTGTAAAAGAGATGCTGCTATCCCATGTCCCTCTTGGCACAACCAAGCTCATCCCAAACTCCAGTGTCCTCCCACCTCTGCTGCGAATCCTTGGCTGGAAAGTGCTTTGCTGCCTCCTGATTCATGTGTGAGGAGTTTGACCTCAACCAGATGTTCTGTGGGCAGAAACACCTATTTGAAGTCCAAACCCCAGTGATTAGAGTTGCCAACCAGGCATTAAGAAAGTATTAAATGGAGAATTATCCCCCCCTTCCTGTTTCAATACAAAAGCAGCTTCATTATACACTTGTTTGAATTGCCTGGTTTTAATTTTATTTCCACTGTTTCTAATAGGACATCCAGAGCCTTTTCACTTTATCAATAGCTCCTGTGAGATGAAAAAGGGTCAGGGAGGGAAAAAAAGAGTCAATATCCTTGAGAATTAGACAAAGGAGAAAAAATTAGCCCAAAGATCTCACTTTCTCTTTCCCACTGATAACACAACTTCTCAATTTACTTGACCAAATTGCCTTGCAAAGAGGAGTATTTTTCAAGAGGAGCAGAGATGAAAGGGATTATTACTTATAGAGGCTCTTCTTTAAAGAGATAAAGTATTTGGCAATTAAAGCCCAAGGAGCTGCAGACTCCCAGGGAAGGCTGTGACTTCTGGAGCAGCCCCGTCAGCATATTTTCCACTGACTCCTCATTTTGGAAAGCAATGATCCTGCTGAGGGGTCAGGGTGTGGGGCCACCAGCCACCTCCTGCTGCAGCCTGGAAGGGGGGAACAGGAACAGTCCTTGTCCCAGAGCCAACTCCACTGAGGGATGAAGGAATGATGGTTTCTCACAACCTTCCGTGGGGAAGAGGGGCTGTCTGCCCATGTGGGCTCCAGGTGACCTGCCCAGTGCCAAACTGGAAGACCATGGGACCTCTGCTCCCTCAGTCAAAGCTGAATTTTCCTGGAAGTCTGTTAGTTCAGCAGGAATGGGGACAAAAACATGGCAGCCTGGGGCAGGGGCTGTGCAGGGCAACTGGGAGCAGCCACAAAAATCCACTTCCACGTGGGACAGAGGGGCTTGAAACAGCCCTGTGGGGTTCCTGCATCCCACTGGAGTTCCTGCATCCTGTTTGGGTTCCTGCATCCTGCTGGGAGTCCTTGCATCCTGCCAGGATGCCTGCATCCCATGAGGGGACCCTGCATCACATCAGGATCCCTGCATCCTGCCAGGGTCACTGAATCCTGCCAGAGTCCCTGCATCCTGTTTGTGTTCCTGCATCCTACCAGGAGTCCTTGCATCCTTGCCAGGGGCCCTGCATCCTACTGGGGATCCCTGCATTCTGCCAGGGTCTTTCATCCAGTTTCTGTTCCTGCATCCCACAGGAGTCCTTACATCTTACTCAGGGTCCCTGCATCCTGCCAGGGATCCCACCAAGGGAGCCTGGGTCCTCCCATGGGCAGGGCTGGATGTTGTTGCTGCTCCCACTGGGGGCCCTGGCAAGGGCTGGGCAGTGGGTGGGGAGAATTAACACCAGTGAGAGCACTGAGGGCCCTGACAACAACCCCCCAGCTGTGGCACAACCTTTGCTTTCTCCTGATGGGGTCAATAAATATTTAAAGAAGAAAAAAAGAAGGAAATCAATAAGCCCTGGCAGGAGATGAGCTCTGGCATTCACAGGTGGCAGACCTGGTGCAGCGCCTGGTGGGGTGGTCAGGGAGGGTGCTGGTGTTGACATCCCAGGGTGAACATGTTCCTGCATCCCTGCTGCTCCTCTCCTCCATGACTAACTCCCTGTTCTGTGGGATATCTGGCAGGGGAGATGCTGGAACAGGCTTCCCCTGGGGTCCCTCACTCTGCACAGTGTCTGTGACATTGGATGGGGACATCCTGGGGACAATCTCTGCTCTCTGGTGGCCAGGGACAGGCCCCGAGGGAATGGCTGGAGCTGTGTCAGGGGAGGTTTAGGTTGGATCACAGAGAGTGGTTGGGCACTGAACTGGCTCCCCAGGGCAGTGGACACGGCCCCAAGGCTGCCAGAGCTCAGGGGGAAAGTTTGGACACACTCAGGGACACGGTAGGATTTTGGGGTGTCTGTGCAGGGCCAGGAGTTGGGCTGGAATGATCCTTGTGGGTCCCTTCCAGCTCAGAAGATTCTGTGATTCTTTGAGCAGGACGAGCTCCCAGCCCTGCTCCCCACACCCCTGTTACAACGAGCCTCCAGCCAGCTCAGAGCTGAACCACTTTTCGTGATCAAACATGTTTTTTGTCTAAGTGTTTGTCAGCAGATGAAGATAAGGCCGTTCTCCTTTATAGGAGTTATTCCAAGGACTAATTAGTTGATGCTTCCTGAAGTACTTTGAAGATGTGGAGTGTGAGATAAGTGCTGTGCTTAAGAAGCCCATCAGGCACTGCAGTTATTTTTTCATTTTGCTTCTCATTCCCCAAGTGTTTGTACAAAACAAATTCCATGGGAGCATGTGGGGCCTTGAGCAATCTGATCTAGTGGTGGGTGGCACCTCTGACCATGGTGGGGGATTAGAACAAAATGACCTTTAAGGTCCCTTCCAACCCAAACCAGCCTGAGATTGTATCCTGCTCTGAGGTTCCCAGCACAGGAAGGACATGGAGCTGCTGGAGCAAGTCCAGAGGAGGCCATGGAGCTGCTCCAAGGGCTGGAGCCCCTCTACTCTGGAGCCAGTCTGGGAGAGCTGGGGGGGTTCACCTGGAGAAGAGAAGCTCCAGGGAGAGCTGAGAGCCCCTTGCAGGGCCTAAAGGGGCTCCAGGAGAGCTGGAAAGGGACTGGGGACAAGGGATGGAGGGACACGACAAGCGGGAATGGCTTCCCACTGCCAGAGGGCAGGGATAGATGGGATATTGGGAAGAAACCCTTCCCTGTGAGGGTGGGGAGGCCCTGGCACAGGTTGCCCCATGCCTGGAAGTGTCCAAGGCCAGGTTGGACAGGGCTTGGAGCAACCTGGGCTAGTGGAAGGTGTCCCTGCCCATGGCAGGGGGTGGAATGAGGTGAGCTTTGATGTCCCTTCCAACCCAAACCATCCCGTGATTCTGTGATCCTGGGCAGGTGCTGCTCAGCACACGAGGGGCTCTGGCAGTGTCTGAGGGCAGCACTGGTGTCACAGTGGATTCAAGATGTGCAGGACTCCAGGTTACGAGATGGTTTCTGGTGCAGAGTCATTACTGCCCCATCAATTTTAATTCAAGAAGGAGAAATCATTGGTATAATTATTTACTACTGTGAGATTTCTGAAAATTATATTTCTGGTACTGTAGTTATTGATCTTGAAAGGGGCCATAAATTAACTTGACAGTTCACAGAGCCTTTCACACTTGGATAATTTCTCTGCTTGACTTGCACTGTGTGTTGAACTTTCAGCACCAGCCAATTACAGTCATTCAAAGTGCGTATTTGAAGATTTTTCTTATGCAACCAGAAGATATTTTGATTATAATACAGAAGAACTGGAAGGAAATACCAAATGCCCTCCACACTGCAGGACAGTTTGAATTAAGGTGGGCATGGGGGGATGCTGAATGGGCTTTATGGTGGCAGAGGGGTGGCATGGCCATGCCGTGACCCTGGCAGGGCTGGTGGCCCCAGGAGCCCCCCCAGGTGCTCGGCACTGGTGCTCCCCATGGGGCTGGCACCTCCCTGGGGTGCCCAGGCATCTCTGTGGTCTCTCATCCCTGAGCTGGCACCAGCAGGATGCAATCCCCACCTGGCCAGCCCAACCCACAGCTTCATGTGTTCAGTGCTCGTCCCCAGAATTGACCTTTGGTGGGAAAAAGGGATTCTCATGACACCGAAACACCTCCTGATCCACCCTCTGTGCCCTCAGGACATTGTGACAGGAACAAATCACAGCAAACTGGGATTTCCTCAGGGGGGTCCCATCCCACGGCATCTCTGACCTGAAATGGGCCAAATCCTGCACCCTGCAGGGGTGTGGGGCAAGTGGGCATGTGGGACAGTTGCTGCTGGGGCAGGAAGGATGTGGCATGGTGACAACAGAGGGCTGCATCCCCTTTCGTTGAGGGGCTCCCAGCACCTGCCCTGTCCTGTCCCACCACCTGTGGGGCTCCTCTGTGCAGGAACAGGAAAGGGAAGGGGCTGGGGGGACCCAGGGCCTTACATAAGGTGGCTATTCTGTGGCTGAAGGGGAAAGACAACTGTGCTTCATTAGAAATAAACTCAGAAAATCAGCAACATCTGGTGCCTGCTGGCTGTGACACCGCCCCAGCATGGCACAGAAATCTTCTTTTGTCCTCCCAGATTAAGGGATTTTGCTGTTTGCTCACAGTTTTGTGTATGTAAAACAAGCTGGCCCTGACCAGGAACCTGCTGAAAGCCTGAGCTTCAATCCCTGCCCAAAGTCCCCTCAAAACCCTCACCCAAAGCTTCAGCTTCGATCCCTGCCCAAAGACCCCCAAAACCCTCACCCAAATCCCCAACATAAATCACTGCCCAGACCCCCCCTTGCTGCTCCAGCCAGCCCTGCATGGACTCCCCACCCTTGGGAAGTGCCTTTTGGGGTGTCTCTGGGACCAAGTGGGGCTCAGAGCTCTGGCAGCCTGGCCCCAGCACTCGCTGCTCCCCCCAGGCAGGTGACGGCTCTCACTGCATAGTATTTATTCATTGTATCACAGAGAAGAAAACCTCCTTAAATTAGTCCAGGATTCCGCAGGGTGGTCCCAGGCCTGGTGCCGGTGGGTGAAGGGGGTGGCCGGGGTGGGGATCCAGCATTTCATCCTTTCACAGTGGTGGGAGACGAGGCAGAGGGGGCAGGACAGGCCGCGCCGGCAGCCCCTCAGACCTCCATCTTCTTCTTCATCTCCATGCGGTAGATGATCTGGTAGCCGTCGTCCCAGGCGTAGACCTGCCTCTCCTGGGGGCTGTACTTCATGCTGGAGTGGGACCCGTAGCGCTTGGGGAAGTAGACGAGGGAGGCGTCCTCGGGGGCCAGGGTGCCGCTGACGTCGAACACGCACTGCACGCGCGAGCGGCTGGGCAGGCGCGTGTTGTACACCACGTGCAGGGCCCCGCACACCACGAACGCGCCCTCCGCGTTCTCCCGCGGGCACGGCGTGTCCCACATCTGCTCGATGTCCAGCGAGCCGGGGTCCAGCTTGGCCAGGCAGATGTTCTTCTCGTCCTCCTTGGTGGCGTAGATGGCCCACAGCCCCTCTTCATCCGCCGCCACCTCAATGTAGGTGAAGGGGGAGAGCCCAAAGACAGGGATCTGCTCCTCGGCCGGGAACACCGAGCTGTCCACCACCGTCTTGTTGGCCAGGTTGAACTTGATCACCTGGAATGACAGGCCCTGCTGGCGGATGTAGTAGAGGTGCCCGTCGTAGACAAGGTGCCCAGTGCCTACCCAGGGGTAGGGCAGCTTGATGCGGGCGGCCTTGCGGGTGGCGGAGAAGAGGGTGAACTCCCTCATGCGGGGGAACACGTACACGGTGTCGTTGGCAGTGCCATCAAACACGTAGATCTTCTCCGAGTTCCCCGCAGCGTCCTTGGTCCAGAGCCCCGAGGTGCTGCCGAAACGCTTCAGGATCTTCATGGCTCTGACGCTGGCGATGGTGTCGCTGCAGTCTACAAGAGCGGGGCAACCATGAGGGCCTGGAAAGCACCTGGCCCTGCAGCTCCCACCCCGCACTGGCATCACATGGGTCCTGCTGCATCCTATCCCAGCCCCCAGGCAACTGCCCTGCAAATGCACCCATCCCTGGTGGCATTGGGAAACCCCCTTGTGCACCCACACCACGAGCAGGGAAGTCACCCTCACCCTAACCCTGTCCCACAGAGCTCCAGCCTGGGGCTTGGATGTGGCTCCCAGGCAGCTGTGGGGATGAAGGATCTTGTGCCAGAGACACCTGAGAGATGCCCTGATGGGACACAATGATGTGGAACATGGCCAGGGGAAACTTGGATGTGGGTGGGTTGGGAAGGCTCCAGGTTACCCCCGCACGGGATCATCCCCTCAGGGAGCCATGGCAGCCCCTCACCTGTCAGCTTGGTGTACTTCTCATTCTTCCTCTGCTTGGCTGTGGCCACCTGCTTGTCCATCAAGGTCTCATCCACCTCCACGCAGGGTGGTGCAGGGTTCTGTGTCTCCAGGTAGTCCACCTCCCGCTCCAGCCGGTCCACGCGCACCGCAGCACTCTCTGCCTCCGTCCGCATCGCCTCCCGCTCTTTCTCTGCTGCCTCGAGCATCCCCAGCACCTGGTTCTTGAAGTCCCGCAGCTCCGTGGAGTAGCGGCTGCTCTGGTCGTGCCACTGTGAGATCCTCTCCTGGGGTGGCCAAGGGGATGCTGAGGTCTCCACGCCTCACAGCCTGTCCCACTACCTGCACATGGCTGTGGGAGCCCCCAGGGCCACACGGCACTGCAGCCCTGGGCTCGTGTCTCTGGGTCCCGCTCCCACCATGGTCCCACTCCTGTGGTGTCCCTACTCTCACGGTGCTCCCACACCTGTGATGCCCTTGCTCCCATGATGTTCCCAGACCCTCGGTGCCCCTGCACTCCCGCAATGCTCCCAGATCTGTGATGTCCCCACTCCTGCAATGCCCCCAGATCTGCAATACTCCCGCTCCTGTAGTGCTCCCACACCCACCACACTCTGCTTCATCCTCATGCTGGGCTGTGCAGGGCCCGGGCAGGGGGTACCAGGGCATCCCACACTCTGCTTCATCCCCATCCCAGCTCCAGACCCCACCGGCCGCCATGGAGGAAGGGCTGGGAGCCCCACCACGGCGTGACACAGGGTGACTCGGGCTGTGGGGCCCTCCATGGGACTGTACCTCCAGGAGGGTGAGGCGCCGCTCCACGTACTCCATGAACTGCTGCTGCTGGGCACGGAGGGGCACGGTGAGGAGCGGCAGGAGGAGCAGGCAGCGCCAGGGCCCCATGGCTGTCGGGAGTGCAGCCTCCAGCTCAGTGCTCAGGAATGCTCCGGCCTCTCCAGCCCTTATGGAATCCAGATGTGGAGAGGGAGGAGAGGCTGTTCCTTCCCCGCAGACCAGCCCCGGGCGCCTTAACCCCTTCACGCCCCGCCGGGTGCCCTCGGCAGCTCCACATGGTGCCAGGGATTGGAGCCGGGGATCCCAGGGATCTCCCCAGGGACCAGGATTGAGTCGTGGGGCTGAGGCAGGAGCCTGGAGATGGGCTGCTGGTGGGATCTGTGGGATTTGGGGTGCAGGGAGTGCTGCAGGAGCCCTGAGCAGCAAGGGAAAGACATGTTCTCATGAGGGACATTCCGTGGGACAGCGAAGAACGATGCTGTGCTACAGGCACGGGTGCAGCCCTGGCTCAGCCTCTGCAGAGATGCCCAAAACTGGTGGCCAACCTGAGCCTTGGCCGTGCCCAGGTGTGGTGGAGGCAAAGCCAGACCAGCACTGCTGCCACCACCCCCCAACTGTGTCACCCCATGTCCTGGCAGCTGAGCCAGGAGCTCCTGCCTGACCCCCCTTGTGCTTGGGTCTTGTGGCCCCCCTCGGGGCCGTTGTTTGGCCACGGTCAGTCACTGCCCTCAGCCAGGGGCTGCCCGGTCTCAAGCTGCCCCTCAGGGCCATTTGCCCAGTGCTGGCTCCAAAGGTGGCCTGAGAGCCAGTGTGGGGCCACACGGCAGCTCCCACAGCCAGGGGGGCACGGGGTCGGGGTGAGGGACGGACAGAGGGACAGATGGACCTGCAGCTCCGTGCCCCACATGCAGCCGCGCCAGGCGACTCCGAGGGCTCCTGGAACATGGGAATGGGCCGAGGCTGCCAGTCCGTGCCAGGCGCTGTGGCAGGGCGAGTGTGCCATCTAGTGCTGCCACATCCCAAATCCACATCCCAAATCCGCATCCCGCACTCGGCACTGCCGACATCCCACCCCGGATACACCAAACCCCTCCTTCAACAGACCAAGTGACCACATGAATAGAGTACAGAAAATTAACCCTTTTTATTGATGCATTGCAATTGTTCTACATTTTTACCATATTATGTAGAAAATACTTAAAATACAAGCTACTTTGTAAAACCAAAGACAAACATTGAATCCAAAGATAAACTATGTTTTCACAATGGACCCTTTTCCCATATAGTTAGTATTAAATTTTTAAATATCTATTTCTTTTGTTAAAATGATTTTTACATACCCCCTAAGTACATCAGCAATACAAACATAGATCAGTAATTGTCAGAAACTACCTGTATCTAGCGGCTTGTAAAAAGGAAGAGCACAACCATAAAAGAAAGTTAAATTTTACACAGTAACTAGCATATCAAATACATTTAATAAAGTAGGAATTCCATTGCAATATCAAGGATTCAAGCAGAAATACTAACATTACATATAATGTACTGCTACATGTAGTGAGATAGATATAGTTCAAGCTGAATCTGAAATCACACATTATATAAAGTTTAGCAACAAACAACCATGTGGACATGCGGCACCATTCAGAAGTTTAAATAAAAATAAAAAAAGAAAGCAGGGCTGTGCCAATCCTGTCATTTAGAAGCAATTTAGTTTCATGTACTAAAAGAAATTGCTGAGTCAGAGGTAAATTACTGCATCCCATCAACTAGGTGCTAAGCAGGAAAGCCTTGGGAGTTGCCTCTGCAGTGGCTATCACAGCTGCAAATACAGGTCAGGTAAGAGAAAACTGATTGAACAGCTCAAGAATCACACAGAGAAACCTAGATGGGACCACGGTCATCAAATATTCCAAAGATGAGTCCCAAACTAGTTGTAAAAAAAAATTAAAGTACTCCAATTCCTATCCAGAGATAGACTTCTCTACAAAATATGTGTAGTGGCTCTGACAATGAGGAGAGTCAATTCTTGAACCCAATTTGAGGCTGGATATGCAAAAGAGAAGAAGGGATGTACCTCCTTAGAGCACAAGACACCCAGAGTGGGCATCACATCCTGGGGGCCAGACTGGGACCCACAGTGCTCGTGAAGCCCAGCAGTCCCCTGGCCCTGCTGGGGTGGGGTTTGCTGTGTATCACTGAGGAAGTCTGGGGTATCATTGACAGCTTGTTCCAAATGCAGCACATTTGATTATACCTATGTCATTTCCATCTCATCCTCCTTGTTCCAACTCTTTTGGGAACTTGGGCAGTGGAAGAGATGACACCGTGCTTTGGGAATACATTTGATTGGGATTAATTATGTTACAGAGACTCTAAACGGTTATTTTAAGCTGCTTTTTTGGGGGTAAAGAGGGCAAATTCTCAGAACTATTAGCAGATTTTGCTAGAGGTCCTTCTTTTTTTTTTCCTGTTAGTGAAGTGTTTTCCACGAAGTCCTATTTGTGAAACAGGGAGTTGGAGCTTGGTGTGCCTTTCGGTGGAAAGGCACAACTCTGTACACCCAAGAGGTATCTCAAGGCAAGTACTGAACACAAGCAATGTCAAAAAAAGCAAGAAAGTGCCTACAGCAACAAACAGCATCGTTTCCAGCAACGATGTGGCATAGCAAGGTTGGTTATCCACTGACAGAAGTGCTCTGACTACAAACACACTGAACAACAACGTGGCTAATGCTACCGTCCAGTTCCAAAGTCCTCGACCCCTCCAGCAAAGAGATGCCAAAACCTCCCTCAGTTCATCCATTTCAGGTCAGTCCAGACTGTCTTCTACCAGGAACATGGGGATTTCAGAAATGACTTTTGCATTTCTCGCCACGCCCCGCTCAGAACTGGCCTCCTTCCCACTGGGACGGAACATAAACTGGGATTCAAGGTTACCAAACCTCTTATTGCTGCAGTAACACGACTGCTCGAACCAGTTTATCATCCATTTGGACAAGATACTTCACCTACGTATTAGATGAGAAATAATTCCTAGTACAAGGGACCCAAGAAAACAAAGTGTAGTCCAAAAACTGCACTGATTATCCAGAATGAGTATTTCCTCTGAACACTAACTAGGGCTACAGCTGACAGACCTTCCCAACAACTCCACATTAGCAGTAGCATTATAAAACTTTTTTAATGGTATTATGTGCTTTACAGCAGGCTCTCTTTGGTATAAATATTCTATCACCAAGCTAGCAATATTTTACACGACACGTCTGCTATTCCTGTGGGGGAAGGTAACGCCACACTAACCTAATAAAAGTGATTGCACATATTTAATCACTTCCGCAATATTAGACTAAACATTCCAATGCATTCCCAGCACTACCTTTATCCGAAATGCACTGACAGACACTAACAGTACATGTGCCATTTTCAAAGGGAAAGCTTCAAGGGGGACATCGCTTCACTGGGAACAAAAACGGAGCTTTGATGGAGCGTTGGAAGGGATAAGACGCAGCTCTGCACCTCCTGCTGCTCTGGCTGTGGAAAGCTGGGTGAATTGCTTCAATTCGACGGGGGCTTGCTGGTCCCTCATAAGGCAAAGCTCACTGTAAACTCTAGTCACACTACATCATCATTTAAGGCACTACAATAAGGGGACACACCAAACAACTCTTCATCACACATACCTGTGCAAAACAAATCCGAAGGTATCCTTTCCTCTCGTGAAGCTCTAACTCCTCTCTCAGTGCTACAGTGATGAGCTCTAACCATTGCATTATATCACATACATTCCAACATGAATCAATTCATTTTGGTTTAAATACAAAGGATACAACACTTCCATCCCCAGGAACGTTTAAGAATTAGACAAACACTAAGTACAGAGTTCAAGTATAATCACTACACATTTTGATTACAAAGACAGAACATTTGGGGTTAGCAGGAAGTTTTGCTTGTTATATTTTTCTAATCAATATGTACATATTTCATTTTCTGTAAAATATTAAAACACCACCAATACAAAACTTCTAAAATAGTTTTAAATTCAGTAATAAACTTTAAAATCTGGACCTTTTTTTTTTTCCTTTTTTTTTCGTTTTCTTTCTCTTTTTTTTGTTTCTGTTTTTTTTTTGTGTGTGGTTTTTTTTCTGTTGCAATTCCTACATGCACGCACTGTTTACAAGTCTTATTAAGAGCGCTTTAAAGTAGCTGTTGACATATCCAGGAGGATACGCTCACAGGAGTATAAAAAGCTGTACACATCAATACAGTGATGTTTCATTGTATTTCAAATTCATCTCCCTCCTTAATGAATCACGTGAGGAAAAAACTATTAAGAAAAACAGAACAAAGCAAAGCCCTGTGCTTCTGTGAAGGAATCCAGCTCCGTTATAGGGCCAGCATCTAACAAGCTGCAGAACCCAAATTTTAGAGCAATGCTGCACTATTCACCCTCAGCTGAAGACAACAACATCCTGACAGAGCTGCTGAGCTCTGTCACACAGTGAGATCCTGAATACACTTTGAAGAACTTAAAAGAATTTTGCAATGAGCACAACAGAAAATTCAGCTGGGTTATGGAGAATTTCCAAGAAAACGAAGACTCCAGGGTTTGCAGGACTCCTGAATATATCATGCTGCTGCTATAAGGCAGCTGCCTCTACCAGTCCTTAAACAAAGCAGAGAAGTAAACAAAAAAACCTTTGACAGAAACATATATGGAGATGTAATGGCTTTTGCAGAACCAGCAATTTGTTAGAGACAAAGTGAATTAGAGAACAAATGTTAAAATACTAAATCTGATTTTAAAACTGCCCCAGCAACATAATGAGATAAACATGCATTACATTTTTAGTGGCAACATGGATTTGTGCAAGCTGCTAAAATAGAATCTGCAAATCTTTTTTGTTTAAGTTACACAAGTTAAAAAAAGACATCAGGATCTGTCTTCCAAGACACTGATTTGACACCCCTTTTGATTAGCACAACAGAACAATTTTAAATAAAAGTGAACATGAATTTTTTTTTAAAAGCATCTATAAAAAGTAAGTAAAATTTTAAAAACTTAATTAGTGACCCTCGTACTGGTAACAAAGCATGCTGCTCAGTTAGTGACCGAACTCACCAGAGACATTTTGGAACAACATACACCCAGATCAGGGAGAAACACGAGCCAGGCAGTCATTCCCAGGTAAAAGGTTCACCTGAAATCCTTCTCCACTCTCTCTATTGCAGGACAGTGCTTTACTGGGAACTACAAGTAGGAGTACTGGTTGATCTTCGTCGGGCTCAGCGGGTATCCAGTGTAAATAGCAGATCCTCTGGAAGCACCAATATAGGACTGGGGAGCAAACTGGTGTTGGTACTGGGCAGGTGGGACGTTTGAAGTCAGCAGACTGGGCCCAACACTCACAGGGACCTGGTGGACGAGGGTGCTGGGGTGGGCAGCGTACGTGGTGTGCCGGGAGGAGCCCTGAGGGGAGAAGAGGTGGGCGATGGAGGTGGTGGAGCCCAGCGTGGCAGCCGTGGTGGGAGCATAAGTGTACATGTGGGGCTGGCTGGACAGGTGTGCACTGGCCGTGGCTGCTGCCAGGTGGGGATGCACTGGGCTGCTGTGCTGGAACGTGTAGGGAGCCTGAGAAATAGTTGACGTGAGGGGGGCCACATAAGCTTGCTGCCTACGTGGGACAGCGTTTCCACTTCTCTCCTGTGAGGCCAGCACTGTGGTCTGCTGGTTCTGCAGGGAGAAGAAGTAAATAAGGTCAGTGGTTACTGCCTCAGGGGATCCCTCCTCAGCTCAGGAGGTGAGCAAGGGTCAGCCAGAGCCTCCCCATCAACACCTCCGTTCTACAACACTCCTGTAGATCCTCCCTTGGGAAACCCTCCCTGCAGATCCTCCCTCATGAAACCCTCCCAGAGATGTATTTGAGAAGGGTGACTGCAGTTCCACTGAGACAAAGGTTACACTTTTTCCCTACAATGGGATCAAACTGCCACACCTGGGGTGCCACAGGACACAGCTGGACAAGTGCAGGCAGGTCCTAGGACTGATCCAGCCCTTGAACTCCACACAGTCTACTCCTCTGCACCACGGTGAGGGTGGCAGCAGGGCTAACACATTTTAGGATGAAAAACTGTCTTGTGTCCATGCCAGGAATGAACTGGAGGTGTAACACTCCGTTTTCTACCCAAAGGCTACTGCAGCATGACTCAAAGATCAAGAGTTGTGACAAAAACTGAAGTGAAACCAAGCTCTGAAAGCTTCAAGGGAAGTCAGGTGATAGTTCTTAGTTTGAGAAAACAAAGTCCAGCCTTAATCTCCTGGCTGGGCCTTTGTGAGATCTAGAGAAGAAAGGTAAAGAACAAAAGTATCTCCCTGTAGTGTGCCTTCAAAGCTACTCTAATTCAACAGCTGGATCTTCATCACCCTCCACCTGAGTGGCAAGAATGACCTGCTGTAAGACAGGTATGACCACAAGCACAAAGAAAGAATATATGGGCACAACCACACTTCCTTCTCCTGCCCTCTGGTACAGGGATAAATTCTTTGCCTTGAGAACCTTCCCCTGTGCTCCCTGCAGAGTCTGTCCTACCCTGCATCACCCCAACACAGAATCAGAGGTTGCAGCTATTGATCCTCCAGTCACTCCCCCTGCCTTACAGCACTGTGTTTCCAAAGCAATCCCAAAGCACCCCATGAGGGGTCAGCAGGGCCGGGCAGTGCTCACCTGGCTGAGGTTGAGGGGCTGCACTCCACTGGTCACCACGCGGTGGGAGCGGTACCCCGTGGGGGTTATGCAGCATCCCGACGACTGCCCGCTCACCGAGGCCACTGGCTTGGTCTTACTGGTGCTGCTCAGGATGCCTGGAAGATTTCACAAGCTTAGTCCATTCCTCCCTCTCCCATGCACTGTGGTAACCAGCTCTGAGAATCAAAGAATGCCCAGGGGCTGTTTCTGTCACAGCGGCTTTTCTTTAATTACGATTTAAAATGTGGTTAAAGAAACCATCAGGAGTGTTTAGAGATCTTTCTAAAAAGCAGCCAAATGTTAATGAAAGGTAAATCTATCAATGACATTTGAAACAGTCTAAGGCTTTCAGAACAGCAGCTGCGAAACCTAAAGCTGCCAAAAACCCAGAAAGTCCAAAACTGTGGGAATGAATGTGTCAGGGATGGGACACACCTGAGCCCTGGCACAGCTCCTGGGCACAGTGAGCTCTGAGATACCCACCTGAAGCCTGGGTGGCTACAATGCAGTCGTTGAGCTGTGTTTTCAGGGGTGGCACGATGATGGTCCGGGAGCTGGAGCTGTCGGGCGCGGCCCTGCTCGGCAGCTCCAGGGCCCCTCCGGTGCTCCTGAGCGAGGACAGGGGGTCTGTGGTATAGGGGCTGTTCAGGGAGGAGTCAGAATCAGGGGAGTCGTTAACAGTGACGTAGCTGATGACATTGGATCTCTGCTTCATGCCCAAACTGCAGGGGAAAAAAAAGACGTAACACAAAATGGAAAACACTGTGGCTTTTCCCACCAGACAACAGGAGCTCTCCCTCTGGGATCTCATACCCTCCCTCCCGGACAAAATTCGGGTTAACTAGAGACACAAGAGCACAGCAGAAGTTTATATCTTATGCAGCTCTTCTTAGCCTGGCCAGAGCTTCCCACATGTGTTCCCCACTCTCCCTGACGCTTGGGCTGAGCCCAGCACGGGTCAGTCCCAGCTGCCCAAACAAACTTCCTACCTGGCAGGTTTGTATTTGCTGTCCTCTTCCTCATCAGTGTCGCTGCGAATGGTGATGACACTGACAGGGGGGCTCGGAGTGTCGGGGATCACGATGGGCTGGTGCTGCTCCTGCACTGGGACGAGCACGTTGGAAGAGGAGGAGGTGGAGCGCAGGGGGCTGCTCCCAATGAGAGAGTACACTTGGGTGGGCACGGTCTCCAGGGTTGAGCTGGGCCTGGAGGGAAACCAGAGCAGGATTCAGCTCTGTGTCAGCAGCAGGTTGGGGCAAACAGCACTAGGAACAGCCAGGCTCCAGCAGGCTGGAGCTTACATACAAGCAGCAGCAAGAGAAGCTCAGTGCAGAGCACCACACACACATCCCAGCTGTCAAGGCACTCAGGGATGCCCTGAATGGGACTGATCCACCTGAACACTGCCAGATCTCTGCCACCCCTTGTTTGACAATTCTGTCACTTGCACTGCTATGGTACCAACACACCCTGAATGTGTAAAACCCCTCTGACCAGGACAGTAAAGCACAACCATGTCTTTGCACCCACTGAAATTAGTGTCATTTAAATCAGTGACTATAGCACAGAGGCTTTTTCCAAGAACTCTTTAAATGCAATTTTACCACGATAAAGTTACACATTCAGTGCCTCTTTGATCAGAAAACACATTTTTCACACCATAAAGGCAAACCTCCACAAGCAACCCATGGTTTTTTTAGGACTGGGAAAGGAAGCAACGGGATTCTTACTTGGCTGTGCTTGGTGCTGGCTGCTTGTTCTTCTTTGCTGGCACATTGCTGCTCTGCTGCTGCCTCACAACATGAGCCACTCCAACGTTCAGAGGCTGTGCTGTAGCCAATGTCACATGGTTGGTCAGCAGAGATGGCTGTTGCATGAGAGTGCTGTACTGATTTCCATGGGAATGTGCATTCCTGGAGCAGAAAAAAAAATAAGAGACCCAAATCCCGTGACCACCCTGTAGGAACTGAGCTCCTGCCTGATTCTGAGGGACAAGGGGACATTCTGGGCACATGTGATGGCATTTATTTCCATCTGGAGCCCGTGTAATCCCTACCTCCAGTCAGCCAACTGCTGGCTGCTGCCGATGGTCTCCGGGATGACGGCTGCTGGTTGGACAGAGTTGTGCAGAGCAACCCCTGGGAGCTGCTGCCAGGTGGAAGGGAGCAGGATCTGCTGGGTTCCCCCCGGCCAGGCCTGCTGCAAAACAACAAACACACACACACGAGGCTCACTAGACTCCAGTTCCTACAGGTGCAGGGAGAGAGATCTGTCCAAGCAATAAATGCACTGGGGTGGATTGTTAACTTGCAGAGGTACAGTACATCATCCCAAAGGTCTCAGCACAGGAGGATGAGAAAACCAGAGGAACAAGCTTCCCCTGAGACTTTGCTAATCTTGTAGGTCACTGCTGTCACCTGGGGAAAGGAGTTTAATACTGCTCTGCAGATGCAGCCACACTGCACTGCCAGGTGCAGCTTGAGTGCTCAGGACTGTTTCTGTAGGTAAATTTACACACCCTGTTCTGCTGAAGGATTCCAAGATATTAAGACAATTTGGTGCTTTCTGTTTTTCAGGGCTCACATTGAGACAGCTGAGATGGTGTTATTATTGTGGAAATCCACCCACCTCACTGAAGTATTTAAGAAAAGCCACACTGAGAGATAAGTTAGTTACAAGGGAGATATGTGAAGAATAGGTCCAATTAATTATCACTGTTCCTGTCCAAATAAATTTGACAGGACAATATTTCTATGATACTGAACATATACAGCTCTCCCTCTTGCAGTTTAAGCTGCAAAACATGCTGTTTTATATAAAATATTTCTGCAAGTAACAGATCCACTTAGTACAAATACCAGTTCCGAACAAGAAGCCTTCAAAGCAGAGAGCTGCTAAAACCTCTGCCAACATAAGCGGAATAATCATAACAACATTGAAAAAAAATTAAAAAATAAAAAGAGAAATATGTTAAAAGTCACACCATGCGTCTTTCCAAAAGCCAACACCTGCACAAGACAAAGCAGAGAGTTTAATACAGCAAGATATAAATTCCCAATGAGAGGCAGAAATCGGGCCTTCCAAGCGACGAACTGTTTTGACAGAGGAAGGACAAAAATATGCAAAGCTTAGCAAATGGCTAATGCAAACTCAGGGGAAGCAGCAAGGGAGAAGTGTCGGAAGCACTAAAGGTGAGCAAATTCACGCCAAAGGCTCCCAGAATCCAAACAGAACTAGTAAGTCCTCCAGAGAAACTCAGAATCCAGGCTCAGAGTCTGGAGACAGCTGGCTCGGATCTCCACGGCTGTACAGGGGAGTTGAACGTCAAGTCCACTGCACACACACAGGAGAACAGAATTTGCCTGTTGAATCAAAAGCCCAAAGACACTTTGGAAGCATCACTAACTCACTTGTGTCCCAAGCTCTGCTACAGTCATCCCTTGCTGTTTTTGGAGCTTAGATTGCAGCCTTTCAGCAATCAAAATTCAAGAGGAGGAAAGGAGAAGCATCCCTGGGTCTGTTTAGCTCAGAGCTGTGACCAGGAGAGCCCCACTCTCCTGCCTTCCCATCCTCAGAACCAGGGAGCAGCTCACTTGGTTCAGAAGAACTCAAATGAGAGGCTTTGAATTTCAGAACAGGTATGACTTGAGCAAATTCCACTTCAGCAGAGGCCTCCCTCTTGGAAGAAAATGACATTCAAACTACCACTTCAAAGCCACAAGAAACAACATGGTTCACACAATGGAATGTGCTTTGAACGACATGTGAGGATACCAGCACTTCAGTGCACTGCAATGTTTTCATAAGCTTCACTGATCTGATTCTGGAGTTTTACAATGACTTCTTTGTGGCACTTGCAAAGTTGTTCTGATGCAGGTGCCAAATAAATACAGAAGAGGATAATTTTGTGAACGTACATTTCTTAAAGGTGTGTTTATTCCCTTCCCCCATCCTTTTTAAAAATTGTTCCAAATAACCTAAAAGCTAGCTATTTCCATTTTGGATACTAGAGCTCACCTTTAATTTCAACCAAGAAATACATATCAACTGAAAGTATCTGTGAAGAACAGAATCTTTATCTGGATGAAGCAAGCTACGTGCGATTGGCTATAAATAACAAAAGGCCAGAAAATTATTGTCAATGTTCAACAGAGGTTAAGAGAAATCAACTGCTAAAGCAATACATTAAAGGATTTGCTGTCATTAGAGATTTTAGCCTGTGCTTAATGATCTGAAACATTTCTCCATGCAAAGCAGCTTTAAACATGTTGAAAACAAAATATGGAGCTAACTTGCCAAGTAGGTCAAATTCTGGCCATCCAGGTACCTGTAGCAGAGTCAAGCTAAAGACTGATTCCTTTGTATTCCACAATCAAAAGGCAAAGATAGGAGAGTAAGTGAAGAACAAGAATGATTATAACTCTTCTAGATTATAGCTTAGAAGAGCTTTAAATACTAGGCTAGTAAAAGTCATAGTCAATGGATCTGGATTCTTTACAGAGCCACACTAAACGTCAGAGTCAGACAGTGCTTCAGCAATGTTGGGGAGGAAAACAACGAGACATTAAGATGTAGCAAGAACACAGCCACAAGATGGCACATGCTTCCATGCCCTCTGCAAGTCTAAGTTAAAACAAAAACTCAGTTAGTGAACACAATCAAGGGAGGCAATTACCAGTACTGCAGCCGTCTGTTCGACCAGCGCCGGCCGGCCGGCTGCGCAGTTCAGGGTAAAGGGCACCGCATACTGCGGCGTGATGGTGGCTACTTGAGGATGAAGAGTTGCTACCATTAGTGGTGTACAGCTCCCCTGAAATGTAGATCAGGCAGTGAGTGAAACACATGAACCGAGGCAGGGAAGCGGGTTCAGCAATAGGGCCAGGTGAGGTGTCACCTCACTGGCATTTCTACGGTGCGTGAGCGGGCGCCGGGGTTGGAAGGGATGCACTGAAACCAACACCCAGGCCCTTCTCTAAGCACCTCCATGTCCCTGAGGGGAACATGAGGGGCAGGGGATTTGGGAATGGGATCTCTCTGATGACACAGTTCAAAATGAGACAGAGTTGAGCTGTTGATACTTTACTGGGCCCCAGAGAGCAAGCGGCACCCTCACGCTTCACTAACCACGGCACAGGCTGCACCCTTGGCACCACCCTACCTCCAAATCCACACACAGAACCCTTGGAAAAAGGGAAACTATGGGATTTAACAGAAGGCACAGCAGCTCTTTTGTGTCATCAAAGAACAAAGTTATCTGCAATGAAACCACCCAGACACGTATTAGTCCATCAAATGTCTAATTAAAATTAGACTATGAGTGTATAATTTTAAAGTCCCAGGAAAAGCAGGGCTTGGATTCAGGTGGGCCTTCAAGTGGATTCTGCTTTTTGGATATTGTTACCTGTATCATTATGCTAAAGAAATCAGAGACCACAGAATGCCACCAAAATTACTTGGACTGAAAAATCTAAAAATTACTCCTCTAGAAGAAGGTCAGGAAGTTCAATATACTGCTTGGAGAGTAAAACTAACAGAGTATGAGTTAATGCCAGCAGAAACTAAAACTATGCAAATAGATAAAAATGCACTTAATTATAAAGGCAATTACAATTTTTCAGTGAATAAAACTTGAGTCACTGGGCACTTGTATATTAAAGCATGACTTTTTGGAAATAAAACTGGTTTTAATTTATGACACATTGCTAATGTTTAAAATAGCATTTTTAGCATTATTAGTCAGTTTTGTTATACATGTTAAAATTGCAAACTACAGAAACAGGTATGTCATTGCTACACATTAACTTACACTAAGAATGCAACTAGTTGAGAAGGATTCAGAAATAAATTTGTTGATTTAAAGATGAAATTTTATCATGAATAATCTGCATTGTCTCCTCTGTTTCCTGAGATCTCACTTCTCTCAGAAATGGTTTCTCCTGCCACATTTTTAAAGTGTAGGTAAAAACGACCTCCCCTCCCTTTAAAGCAGTGTACACCCCTGAAAAAACACAGCCTGCTTTTAGCAACTGAAAACTACATATTTGTTCCCATTCTTAATTCAAACTCCTAAAACCAGGGAGGCACATGACACAAAATAGTTTAGACTCTCAATATTCCAGAAGAACAAAACAAACCAAGAAAAACACTGTCTTTGAGGTGATCTGCATTTACCCTTCCAGAGAGTTCTGAGAACCCCCTGCGCTCCCCCCAGCACGGAGGGGCAGGCAGGTTCTCCTGGATGGAGGTTGGAATTGCAGTTAACTCTGGGGGGTTTTTTTTTACCTGTGTGAGAACTCCAGACTGGATCTGCAGTGGCTGTGCTGCAGGTGCTTGTGGCACAATTGGGACAGCATTTTCCATCCTTACAGGGAACCCAGAATGCTTTGTAGTTGCCTGAAGTCCAGCTGTGGAGGACAAGATACATCACCACTAAGCTGATTTATTATTCTTTTTGTTTGTTTGTTTCCTAAATCAAATTCCTACCAGCAAGGGCAGAAGACAGGGCTGGATTAAGAGACAGAAAAGCTGTTCCCTGTGACAAAAGCCTACTAATAAATCACCAGCTGAAGTAAATACTCCTGCTGAAGGGCTGTGATGGACAACCAGTCGTCACCAGCTCAGCTCTGTGGAGTCTGGTTTTCAGAAACACAGATACCTAATTCTGAGTTGCTTGAGACCAGTTTCAAAGTTCAAACCTCACACTATCAGTTCCCATTTCACACATAACCCTTCAGACTAAGATAATCCAGGTATCAGCGTAACTAGAGAACTCTGAGGACGAAGGGAGGGATGAACAGAGCCTGTGCTGAGCTCAGAGATTCACAATCTGACAATCTGTTGCCAGCAAACAGCTGCACCAGGGCTTGGGAACTGAGGCTCAAACACCAGATATTTGCTCTTGAGATACAAAACACAGCAAGACACTTTCTGATTCTCAGGCAGGTCTGGCTCCTCTGCTGCTGCTTTCTGTGGAATGCTGTTGTGCTCAGTTTGGGGGGAAAAACTGGTTGAGCAACCAGCTGGAGGCTGCAACTCAGGCAGGCAAGATACTGTCACCTGTTCAAGCATGACCTGGAAGAGAATCAAGCTGTCTACACATGTCTGACCTGATTCTACACTTACTGATGCAACTGTGTGGCACACACAGAGAGCTCTTCTCAATTTCGTGCTTCCTCGGTTTAGTGCAAATCACAACTTCTCTAATTGTAATCACAGGATCACACAAGGGGTTTTGTGCTTACTTTGAAAAGCAGGGGGACAAACAATGAAGGTCTGCTGGAAGGGGTCAGTCTGTGTGCAGATCTGGGTGGTTCCAGGCTGCAGGGAAACACTCTGCTGAGCCACTCCTGCAACTGGGGCTGCAGATGATGGGTACAGGGCAGACTGATAGTTTAGCAGGGAGACATCTGAGTTTGCCAGGGAAAGAGTAGCAGCAGCAGTAGAATTGGATGCCAACACACTTGCCTAGGAAAAGAAAATTACAAAAAAAAGAAAAAAATCAGACTTCTCTCTCATACTTGTTATAAAACAAACAACAGGAACCATCAGTATTATACTATGAAGCAAGGACCATGAGAAGGTTTAAAATAAAAGGCATAAGATATAAGAGAAAAAAGATGAATTGCCCCAACTTTACTTACACTGCTCAACTGACAGACTAATTTTCCACACATGAAGTAAAGAGACTGTCTTGGCCTGAGTTTTGGAAAATTAAAACTTCAAGACTACAAATTTTGCAGAGGAATTTAAATAAGTATCTTGCAGAACAGGCTCTGGCCTGAAGGCGCCAAATTAGACTACTCCATGTCTCTGATTAGTGTAAAATAGGTAAAAGATGCTGTACCTGGTTGTGTACTGTGTTGAGCTGGTTGTTAAAGCTCATTGTCAAGTTTGTGCTTGTATTTGGAGCAACGTGAGTTGTGAATGGGCTCTTAATCTGATTCACTGTGTCGTACATGTTAACCCTTCTCTTGCAGATCTCCATATTCTGAAAGCAAGATTTCACACTGAAACAGAGTAACAGAAGGAAAACATGAGATATGTCACAACAGAGACATGGGAGATTCCCAACTTTATGCACATGCTTTAGGTTTAAATTCTTCTTTTTTTTTTTTTTTAAACCAACAAAGAATGTCCTAAAACATGAAAAGGAAGCTTATGAACATTCCTTTCCTTACACATGCCATTGCTGTTTTCAGTTCAGCCAGAAACTACAGAAAACAGCACTGACAGAAAGCAGAAAACTGCTGTTCTGTGCTTCCAGTAAACCCTCCTGAAAAAAACCAGGCAATCTAAGGAAGCTTACTGGTTACTGTGGGGGAAGTCCAGGAGATGTGTCATTGTAACAAATGGATGGTTCAAAGTCTTCAGTGGAGTAACTCTCTTATCTGCATCAATTGTCAACATTTTCTTCAACAAATCAATATACTCCCTTCGGTCAGCCTTCTCTGCCAACATGTCGGTGCCTTCTAAGTCTGTAGACATATTCACCTGAAAAATGAAGTGAGAGCAGGTCACACAAACATCAAATTAATGCCACATAACAAGTCAGTAATTTCACATGGCACAGAAATATTTATTAACCATTTCTGCCTCGGAGTCAGAGTAGTTTCAGGTAGTGCAGCACTAACACACAACCTTTCCCTCGCTTGTTCTATGAAAGGAAGTCAAATTCACATGTGGAATTCTCATCTCAACGAGAATCTGGTCTGTGCAAAGACATCAACCAGGCTTCCCTCTCCACTGCCTGGCAATCTGCCCTCATGTTTTGGGGGTGGTAGAAGGGGCTGGCAAATCAAAATAGGAAGATTCTACCTTCTCTGCACAGATGTAACATAATGGTAACAGCTACAAAAATGATTGAAAATTGATATTTAAGATTTAAGGCCTCATGATATTAAAAACACTCAGATATTCCTTCATTTCGCCTCTGAAGAGAGAATGAGAAACAGAGTGATCTGTACTTACTGTCAATATTTTCAAAATCCAATAACAGGCCTAATCCTATAAACACATTTGAAGGGGCTTAGCTCTCCTACTGCTGGTGAGCACACTGAGGCATACGAAAACACAATAAAATTCAAACAGGCTCATAATTGACATTTTGACAGTCTTTAATCCAGTGATTTCTGATGCAAATTGGCACCATGGCAAACCTACATGAGCGCTCTCAAGTGCCAAGTGGAAGAGGACTGGTTGCTCCAGCACAAGAGCCTCATTTTTAGAGATCCCAAGAGTATCTGGAATTAATGATGGTTTTAGAGACCCAAATAATGTAAGGAAGTAAGGAGTTCTCTGTGTCACAAGACCCCACACACCTGCGCCATATCATCCAAACAGTTGAATATATATTTCCGAGCTTCTTTTGATTTGATTCCTGTTTCCAACTCATGTTCTTCTGGGGTCTATAAAAGAAAACATTCATTAATATAAACTGAGATATCACATACTGATAAAGGAAAAAGCAGCAAGGAATTGCTGAGTCAGGTGAGTCACATCCCAGCAAAGCCCAGCCATGAGTTCTCATTCCCTCAGCTGCAGAGATCATTCCTTGCAAAGCTCAATTAGCAACAGGATGACTTCGTATCAAGGTTTCCTTAGGCTGTGCACTAGCCAAAAGAACTGAAGTTTTCTGATTTAGGAAGAGAAGAGGCTATAAATATTTTAAATTCCCCTTCTATAAATATATAAAGAAGAAAGACAAAATCCCCTTCCTTTAGCTGCTCAGCTTTAAAGGCAAATCAAGCCTACATCTGATTCTTTCCTGTCCTCTGCCCATCCATAGACAGATTCCTGTTAAACTAACAAAGACAATCACAAAATACTCCCTATTTTACTCGTTGTACTGTCAGGACATGACAATAAGATGACACACTTCCCCAAGAATGAGCAGCCCATAATAAGTAACCATTATCTCAAGTTATTTGAACCATTATCTCAATTACTTGAACACCCACTCCTTGCTGGTACTATCATGCACAGCTGCCATTGTTAGAGCACTACCAGGGGGCCTGTACAGTCTCTGAAATTAAAATACCCCAAAATCAGCTATGTCTGAATGGCATTTCAAAGCCATTCTTCACTCAGGATGTTCTCACAGCACACCAAAACTACAGGGGAATTTATATCAAGTCCTCAATGAACAAAAGAGAATTGGGGATTGAACAGACAGACAAACCTTTAGCCTCCACAGTGGATATCCCAAATTTGGATCTCTGTTAAAAAACCTGCTTGTTTTCGTTCCTGCACTGAGAAGATACTCTGCTGGAAGGCCTTGAGTTTGTGAAATATAACGAATCTAGGAGAGAAAATGAAAAGAATAAGGATTCCCAATATAAAGAATTCATAGCTGATGGAATAATTAACAGCCAGGTTTGCTCACAGCAAATAGGAAATTACCTGCAAAGAAAGAATGCCCAGATAACTAAACCAGCAAAATTAAAGGGACTATCTCAAGTATTCAAATACTTCTTCAATCATATTATCTGCAAAAATTTTAGGTTTTTATCTTATGGAAATATTTTTTGCTGAAGTATATGGGAGCAGACTTTTAAGACATTAAGCAATGTAAGAAATACATATTTAGAAAGAAAAATACCACAGAATTTATCATTATGTATATATAATTAAAGGCATAATTATCCAAGTAACATTGCTGTGCCTGGCTGTATATACTCCAGGCACACAATTTCAGAATAATGTCATGGCAAAGCTCTCCCTGACCAAGAAAGAAAAAAATCAAACCTCTTGTACAGTCAGTTTCTTAGATCCTCAAGCACATTTAATCTACTTTATTTTATATCTAAAAAAAATGGCTTGGAATTTTGGAAGGTGCACCTTTATCCTTATGATGGTATTGATAAGACACAGGTAAAGAGGTAACAATTAAAAAGGTATTCTCAAAAAGAAAGAAAAGAGCAACCTGATGAAAAAACACAGTGTTAAGATAATTGTGCTTTGGTCAAACCATCAATTACAGGACCTTTAGGATCTCTCATTTCTTATTTGCAAAACTCCTGCTAATCCACTGTGCCAAAACAGCTGAACATTGCAGGGCACTGGACTCACTGTCAGAGCTTGTGATCACATGAATTTATGGGCTCACTTTTCATTTAAGCCAGTGTGGAACTTAAGTGTCTGCAGGGGAGTCCTTTTTGTATCTACACAAGTTCTGCTCTTTTTATGAGACAAAACTCTTGCTTTACAGTGCTTAAAAAAATAGCTGTAAATCCCATGAACTCATTCCTGGAGAGGTCCTCTCACAGGTTCCACCTGAGCTTTCACTTGCAGGATCTCAGAAAACATGCAAGCAAGTTATGCCTAGTTTTCAAGGGAAATTCAGACATCAAAATCAACCCGTGAAGTCACACCTCACTTCACACATCTCACCTGCCTCACAAAGGACTGCAAAATCTTGTCATTAAGCAATGGAAATAGCAGCTCCTCCCCACCCACCTACAGGAGCAGATAAGGTTCTCAGAATTACACAAAACTCAGTGTACAAGGAAACCACGGTGCCCTACCTCAGTTACTTTCTAACTCATTCTGCTCATTCAGGTACCACTGTGTTTCCTTTGGAAATTTATGGTGCTGGGAAGACATATGACAAGTCAGTTTTCAAACTTACTAAGTTTTCGTGTATTTTATCACACAAGGAAAGCTACACCCAGCACTGTAACAAGATATCACCATAAAAACCCCCAGTGGAAAAGCTACTCTCAAAAAATCCCTCTCACAGACTTTTTGTCCTTTTATAGGCACAGATCAGCCCAGGTAATAATGCCAAGTATCCACGGAAAGGACTAATTAGTTCAAGATGCCTTTTACGGTATTTCAAAGGCTGCTTGGGGCTTACACTTTGCATAAAAAAACAGGGCTGCTGTAGGTATTAACAGGACAGGAATGATAGGCTTGGCTCTGTCTCCACATGGAAAAACTGCCCTCATGGTGAAATTACAGGGGGTGTTCCACGTCAGGACACACACACCTCGCTTCTGTTTTGACAGGAAGGTGTTTCAGCAGCTTTTGGGTTTGGAAACCAGGGGTTAACTGCAAATTGGATCCTATTTTGGACAGGATACATTCAGCTCAAGTGGAAACACACAGAAGGACAGAGACAGGCAATGGGAATCACAGAGGGAAAATGAATTTCAGATGACAAACAGCAGTGTGTGCTGGGTGACAGTTGACAGAGGACACATAGGGTTCAGAGGGTCATTGTGGTTTCATGTGAGGATCCCACATCCACCACGTGCTCCCACCTGATCATACTCAGATGCTCCTGGATACAGAGGCCAGCCCAGAAACAGCTCAGCAATCACACAGCCCAGCGACCACATGTCAATGGCTTCACAGAACGGCAAACCCAGGATGATTTCAGGAGCTCTGTCAGAGGAGAAATAAAGCAAGAGTAAAATAATTTCTTCCCTATAAATAACTCTGGAGAATCACAGATATGCTGAGCTGGGAGGGACACACAAGGATCACTGAGTCCAACCCCTATAATGCCACTCCATGCACAAGTAAACCTGTGTGAAAATAAATTATTCACTTTAAAGCAGAAGTTGTTTCCTCAAGTGGCCTAAGGAATCACAACCTTTTTATCCCTTAGTGGCATAGCTGGATTAATTTATTGCCACAGTGCCCCCCAACTCCTAAGAGGCCTTTATACAACTGTGATCTGAAGTTACTCCTTGAGTAATCCATTTAATTACACCTGACAGCATATATGGTGTGAGGTGTCCCTGAGACAGCACACAGGATCACAGAATTACCCAGGTTGGGAGAGACCCTCAAAATCACTTAATCCAACCAATCCTAACAGAACTGGGAAGAAAAGTTCTGGCAAACAGTGCTCAGACTTCTCTTGGAGGGACATCTTGAGATCCCAAGTAACCAGCTGCAGGAGGCTGCCTGTGGAAAAGCAAAGCATCTGCAGAGGCAGAAAAAGGAGCTCTGCAGAGCAGTTTCTATCAGCAGGTTTTCATGCAAGGTTTGTTCAGAGTTTCAAGTTTAAAATGGATGGAGAGGGCCCAGCTGGAGGTTGTGTTTCAGGTTTCTGTGCACTCAACCACACCTAATGCAAAATGCACCTGCCTGGCCCAGCCTTCACCAGGAGGTGATGAAAAAAACTCCAAGCAGAGTTTGTTTCTGTAACAGGTTGGAATTTCAGGGAAATTTCTGTCTGGAACTGACTCATAACACAAAGGGATGTTTCAGTACAACTCTTCACCTACACACAGTTCTGGAACAAACTGATGCTGTTCCGGCAGGAGAAATTCTGGTCACACATTTGCATACAGCATAAAACCCAAGTGCTGCAGAACCCAAGTGAGTTGCTGTGGGAATTTACTCTGGAAAGTACAGGAAATATGAAAACCTTGAGCTTCTTCATGCATAACTAACACAAGCACCCAGGAAGCAGAAGAGCCCTAAACTCCAGGCTATCTATTTCCCAGTCATGCCTCAGGGAATGAATGTGCCCCTGGGGCTTGTGTGGCATTTCTTGTGTTACACTGTGGATACTTCAGGTGTTAAAAAAAAGCTCTGAAACCAGTTCTGATCCTTCCACAGGATTCTAAAAACCAGGGCTTGCATAATGTACAGGTGTTAGTAAATCTGACACTCACCCTCCTCGACTGCTCAGCCTGCGTGTGCCTCCCAACTGTTTGTACATGGCAAGAAGTGACTCCCCAATTAATCACCCTTTGTGCCAGGGTGACACAGATACACCTTTTGTTGTAGGTGTCCACACAGGTGTCTCCAAAACACATGCACTCAGCCCAGCTGCCCAGGCACAGTGCCCCTGAGAAAGCACAAGGTCTATCAGAAAAGGTCAGGTTGGATGGAGGTGGAACAGCCTGGGCTAGTGGAAGGTGTCCCTGCCCATGGCAGGGGGTGGAATGGGATGGGCTTTAAGGTCCCTTCCAACCTAAACCATCCTGTGATTCCATGATTCTATAAAAAAGATAAACAGTTGAACCAGATGCAGTGAGGTCACACTTACTCTCTATCATCCACCTTCTAGCAAGGAGGTTTTAATGTGCCTGAGCCCCCCACAACCAGAACCATGAGACACCTTTAGTAATCAGAATAATAGATTATTCAAGCTAAGACATTCTATTCTACCTTCTTATTTGTTTGTTCCTGGCAGATGTTGACTTTGAAGTCATTTCTTATATGTGAAAATGTAAAATGATTATGCAAATATGGTCAGGATCTGATAGTTGAATGCTGAATGTCCTGCTAAACACTTATACTTAAGAAAATATGGCAGAATAGATCTAAATATCTACAGGTTAACAGGTGCAGACAAGAGGAATCTCTTCCTTCACAAGCAGAGCAAATATGGTTCATTCTTTCACTCAAGAACGAATTCTGAAAACAACCTCACATGCCTTTAGTCCACAAGTCATCACCAACAAACTGCACTGATCCTCTTGATTATCCTGATGCAGGAACTTCCAATTCAGAAAGGCCCCAAACCTGTCATATAAGGAATGCTGCATGCCAGAGCTTCCTTGGTTTGGACTGGCAAACAAACTAAAATATAAATGGCTCGTGGAATATGCAGAGCATGCTAATCTGTCACAAGTATGTTAAAAAACTCTCACCAATTCCAATGGAAATACAGATTTGTGGCACCAAAGGCTGGATGTGACAGTTTATTAGTCTTTAACTCCAGGCTGGAATAGATTTAGGTATTCCTAAATCTCAATATCACGATAATAGCAAGTTGAATTATGCAGATTTTACTCCCTGCAGTTAAATCAGTGAACTTCTCATGAGCCACCTGATTTGATTCTGATTGCAGGGCAGAGCTGGGGAATCAGAATCCCTCTCATGCCCCTTTACACCACTACAATTAGCAGCATTAGAGATGTGAGCTGGACCAGGCCAGCAGGCTGAGGTCACTTCCATAGCTGCTCTGACAGAGATTAAAGCGATTTTACCATCTTAAGCTCTTTGAAATAAAATCAACAACACTCTTTGCACACAGGCTTGCCAAGCACTGCCTTCCAAAGCTGGCAAATATGCTCGGGCACTCTCAGAAGAGAAAGGATTCAGAGCAGCCCCAGAAAACCCCCAGAGTCACTCTGACCATTCCCAAACACCCCATGTTTACAACTGTGCCTTTGTCCCTCCCCCTGTGAGTGATGACAGGAACAGGGAGCTCCTACAACTGCAGGCAGCAATGCAGGGAACAACAGGGTCACCCCTCAGAGCTGGATTAGCAGGCAGACTTAGATTTGGCAGCAGGCACTGCTGCTTCCCAGGCCAGTATGGCTGGGACAGAAGTAGGTCACGGAGCCCAGAGCAGGGGTAAGAAATGGATACTCCTGCATTCTGCAAGCTCCCCCAGTGCTCTGTGCCACCTCCTCATGGCCCAAATTGTGCAGTCCTTCAGCTCAGGACCTTCAGTTTGTGCTCTCTGACCCACAGGCAGCACCAGGAGCTGAGTAAAACTCACCCGATGGCTGCAGTTACACATAACACAGGAACATGAGTGAACCTCACTGAGATCAGTCTTCCAGGGATTTTCCCTTTCTGCAAGCTGCCTGTTTCCCTCCATTGTTCATCCTCCCCAGGGGGAATAAAAGCATCCATAGCCTTCCTCACCTGACACAACAAGCACATACTCTGGTTTTCAGTGAGGAATTACTGCAAACAGATCTCAGAACTGCCACAGAAACGACTCAGTGCATAAAGCTGACCTACTCCTCGTCCATGCTGGGCTTCAGAGCCAAAGAATTCTTCATGGGCGCTTCTACTCACTCTTTAAAGAGTGTCCAACTGCCAGAAGGACAGTCAGAGCCTGGAGTGAGCAGGGCTGTTGGACAGGATGACCTCCAGCAGCACGGAGCATAATTAATATGTTTTTTCCTTCAGGGTACATAGATCAGAAAGTCCATCTTACAGCACCCGAGTGTGGCTGGTTTAGATGTCTCTACAGGAGACAGAGGCTACCCAAGTGCCAGTAACAGGTATTAAAAACCAAAAGTGAGAACAGAGAAGTTTATTTTTAATAGCTAACAGAGAATCATATGAAGAACTGGTCACACAGTTTTATTAAACACAGCACTGAAAAAATTTCCAACTTGGAACTCCTCTGAACACTAATTTACCATGTATATGGTTAAAGCAATTCAGTCCTCCCACAATAAGCTGGTTTCTGTGCCATCTCCATAAATTCCTAGATTATGGATTTTAGCAATCATCACCATTACACTAATTACATATCACTAAATACTAGACTCCCCCAGCACAGCATTCTTCACTGCAGCCAAGCAGACAGTCCAACGCCACCTAATCCCAGGTTATTTGCCTTTCTGGCAGTGTCAGTCACCCCAGGGAGCAGGAAGGGGCTGTGAGGCCAGTGCCCCACACACAGATGAAGCAGCCACGTCCCTCCCTGCAGCCCCTTGAAGATACTTATCACCCCTCCCTGCTTTTCCTGAGCCAAATCTGCTCTCTGTGATACCAGAAACTGGAGAGCACCGTGTGCCTCCCCAAACTCCTTTGCTGACACGTGTGGCAAGTCAGATAGAGGATCAGTGGTCCCCTTTTCAATGCAACAACAACAAAAATCAATTATGTATTTTGGAGAGTGTGCATTTAAACAGAGCTATGGGGAATTGGGGATAACTGTGCTACAAAAAACCAGCAATCCATAGTTTAGAAGTGGAAAGATAGGTGCCAACAAGCTGAGCAAAGATCAGGAGGAATGGATTAAGAAAATAAAAGTCTACAGCAAATGAAAAATGGCACAGAAAGTTGGTACTGGGTGTTAGAGGGAGTTAAAAAAAAAACAAAAGGGGCAAGAATACAGGGAGTAGGAGGAATGAACAGAACAAACCTACAATAAGCCAGGCTTTAAATTGAAGTGAGGAGCCAGGAAAGACATCAAACAGGGCAGAAACACAGGGTGGGGTGGAGTGTCTCAGTCCTCTGTCTCGTCCCAGCTGGAAGGACTAGATACTAGTTAAGTTTTGTGTCAAGTGAGCTCACATTCCACCCAAAGCAACCCTGACAACACAGCACAGACTTTTTCACGGCCCTTTAATGCCAGAAGTTCTCTCTGCATCCATTTATTGAAGTCTGCTGCTACTTAAACTGAAATACTTAACACAACCAAGCTGGAGGAATAATGGAAAGAAACAGCACAGCTTGTTTTATACAAAGTTTAGGAGTTTTAATGCCTTTGTCCATAGTTTATTTTTAATTCTTAGGCAGGAGTAGAGTAGAAACCATCCCTACATTTTGCTAAGGGAAGCAGAGATCTCTCACTGCTGCTTTAAAGGAGCCACAGGTCTCATGAAGGCATGACTTAGCCAGGGTTGACACAGGAAGACATGTGCTCATTAAGGGGGTTCAGACAAAGATGGGATCAGAAGAAACAGAGCAAAAAGAAACTGGCATCTCTTTGACTTCTCTGCCTTCTAAATGACCAAGGTTAATGGAGTAGGTTCAGACCATGGCAAACAACCCAAAATGCACCACTTTTCCTCTTCACATGGTGTCACAAACAACTGATGGGGTAAAATCAACTTACTGTACTGATCTGGGGCGAAAGGAAGGTGTTGGGCTGCAGATTAGGTCACACTTGCAAGGCACAAGTTCTATTTATTTCCATACAAACTTCAGAAGAAATCTCCAGGAAACACCCAGAGCAGTGGACAGGCCAATCACTTCCTCCGCTCCCCGCACAGGGATTAGACCCAGTGGCAGAAGAGTCAATGTTTCCAGGAGGGACTCCTCCAACATCCCAGCAGGATCAGCCTGACTGTGCTAAGGAACCCCCCAGCACCCCAGCAGGATAAGCCTGGCTTGGTGAAGTGACCACTGTGTCAGTGCTTACCTGTAATAGCGCGACTGCAAGTACGTGGAGCACACGGCCTTGGACACGTGGCTGGCTGACCCAAAGTCTATCACCTTCACTCTGTAGGGCTGGCGTGCAGGATCCACCAACATGATGTTCTCTGGCTTCAAATCAGCATGGATCAGACCCAGGCTCTTTAGCTTCATCAAGGCAGTGGCCACTTGCTGCAGAATTGGCCGGATGTACTTCAGGGGCAACGGGCTGAACTTGTTTTGCTTTAGGAAATCATATAAGTTCTGTTCCAGCATCTCAAATACAAGGCAAGTATGATTCTTGTGTTGAAAGCACTCGTAGGAGCGGACAAAGTTGTACTCGTCAGCATTCTCACTGCTCAGGCGGGACAGGATGCTCACCTCGATCTGGCCCTGCCGGGCATAGGACGGGTGGTTCTTCAGGATTTTGATGGCCACGATCTCCTTCGTGCTACGTTTCCAGCATTTTGCCACCTGCCCGAACGTCCCCCGCCCCAGGAACTCCAGGACCTCATAGCTGTTTGTCATAGAGCACAGGATCTCATGCTGGACCAGCTGATAATCCCCCTCCCCACTGGAGCTGCTGCTTTTCGTGGTGACCGTGGTGGTCGTGGCCGCAGCACCCACCGCAGGTCTGTTTTGCAGCATGAGAGGTGGATGTTCCTCAATGATCTGCACACTACCGTTGCTGTCAACCTCCTCACTTTTCCTTTTTAATCCACATTTTTGGTATGGTTCCAGCAAAGAAACGTTGCTCCTGTGTGAGAGGGTCTGGCTGCTCTGGAAGGACGCGGTGGCGCTGCTGCCGGTGCTGTCGGCCGCGGTGACCACGATGTGCTCGACGGAGGGAGCAGGGAGAAGGAGGTTCTGGTCGTAGGCAGGGATGCTGAAATTGGCTACCTGATGAGAGGAGCTGGCTTGCCCTTGAGCTGCTGGGAGGTTTTTGCTGTGGGTATAATACTTGTCACTACTGCTCTGTCCTGAAACATCCCAGACAGACGGCTCCACTTTCAGTTTCTTGGCACTGCAGAAGGCACTCGAGGATACTGACGGAGGGGAGAACACCTGCAGCTGTGAGGCCATACCTGGAAAGGGAGAGGAGAACTCAGTAGGGGCAGCAGGTTGTGATGGACAAGTTCCTCCATCTGCACGAGAAGAGGAAGAACAAGTGTTTTCTGAGCACCATATGGTGCCCACCACCAAGGGAGGCCACCTCTGGAACTGCTGCTCTTAACAGCATCACACAGCAAGGCACTCTGTTGGAATTATTGCACTTTATAAGCAGAGAGCTCTTTACCCAGCTCTCTAAAGGCTAAAGGAATCCCAGCACTCAACAGGAATCACACAAATCAATTAGGTTGGAAAAGACCTCTGAGATCATCGAGTCCAAGCTGTGGCCGATCCCCACATTGTCACCCAGCCCAGGCACTGAGTGCCACGTCCAGCCTTTCCTAAAACACCTCCTGGGACGGTGACTCCACCACCCCCCCTAGGCAGCCCGTTCCAATGTCTAATCACCCTTTCTATGAAGAATTTCTTCCTAATCTCCAAACTAAACCCTCCCTGGTGCAGCTTAAGACAGTGTCCCCTCGTCCTATCGTTTGTTACAGCGGAGCAGCGCCCGGCCCCCACCTGGCTACACCCTCCTTCCAGGGAGTTGCAGAGAGCGATAAGATCCCCCCTGACCCTCCCTTTCCCCAGGCTAAAAACCCCCCAGTACCGAGAAAAACAATACCGAGAGGCGGGCGAGCGCAGGAAGTGCGAAGACCCGGCTGAAATCACGATCCCGTCCCCGGGCCTGTTTCCCAGGTACCGCAAAAACACCAGTCGGTGGGAAACCCACCCTCGAGCGGCCAAACCCGCGCCCCCCTCCCGCCCCGGGCC
>VYXB01000246.1:161476-186902 GCA_013397135.1 Pachyramphus minor
GGGGATGGTCCTGGGGCTTGGGGTGGTGGCTGTGGGGCTGGGGTGATGGTCATGGAGCTGGGGGTGGTGGTCCCGGACTGGGGTGGTGGTCCGGAGCTGGGGTTGGTGGTCCTGGGGCTGGTGACACACTGAGAGCACGTTCAGGCCCTAGGGCTGTGCTGGGCTCACTGTGCTGCCTCTGGGTTGTCGTGGCTGCAGGGTAGAGGGAGGGGGACGTGGAGGGGAATTAAAGGTTGAGTGGATTGGGGTTGTTCAGGCTCTGGTACCCCCTGACCTGCCCTCCTGCAGGATGCCTGGCATCCAGGAGTACCTGCAGCAGCCCATCGTGAACGGGCTGCGGGACAAGGCATCCTACGTGCGCAGAGCGGCCGTGCTGGGCTGTGCCAAGATGGTGAAGCTGCAGGGGGACTGTGAAGTGGGTAAGGGGCTCTGAGGGGCTGTGCTCCTGGGCTGAGGGTGGTGCTCCTGGGGCTGGGGACACACTGAGAGCACGTTCAGGCTTTAGGGCCATGCTGGGCTCACTCTGCTGCTTCTGAGTTGTTGTGGCTGCAGGGTAGAGAGAGGAGGGAGTAGAGGGGAATTAAAGGCTGGGAGGACTGGGGTTGTTCACCCTAGAGAAGAGAAGGCTCCAGGGACACCTTAGAGCCCCTTCCAGTGCCTAAAGGGGCTCTAGGAGAGCTGAAGAGGGACTTTGGACAAGGAATGGAGTGACAGGACAAGGGGGAATGGTTTCCCACTGCCAGAGGGCAGGGTTAGGTGGGATATTGGGAAGAAATTCTTTATTCAGAGGATGCTGAGGCCCTGGCACAGGTTGCCCAGAGAAGCTGTGGCTGCCCCATCCCTGGAAGTGTCCAAGGCCAGGTTGGACAGGGCTTGGAGCAACATGGGTTAGTGGAAGGTGTCCCTGCCAATGGCAGGGGGTGGAATAAGATGAGCTTTGATGTCCCTTCCAACCCAAACCATTCCAGGATTCTGTGGTCCGTGTGTATCAGACTGACAATGATGCAGTGCCCCTTCCCTCCCTGCTCTTCCAGGGCCTCCCACAGCACACACCCATCCCTGAAGTCTCTGATCAGCTGGGGGCCATTCTCACTCCCACAAATATTCAGGGAAAAGCTGTGCCAAGGGCAGTTATTACTCTAGAGCTGGAAGTTTTGGTGGCTCCTTCTCCCAGTTCAAGCCATATCTTTTGTTTGTGACAGATACTCATAGACAGTGATTAAATTGCAGTGTGCCAGCAGCATTTGATAGCAGGACCCCTGCTCCTTTGCAGATGGTGCACTGGTGAATGAGCTCTACAGTTTGCTTCGTGACCAGGATCCTATTGTGGTTGTGAACTGTCTGAGGGCCTTGGAAGAGATCTTGAAGAAGGAGGGAGGAGTTGTCATCAACAAACCCATTGCCCATCATCTCCTCAACAGGTTTGTTGTCTTTGATGCTAAGGAGGTGCTGGAACCTTCATTCTTGTTCTTGTGTTTTCTATGCAAAGAGGGCGTTTCTGGAGAGGACTTGAAGGGACTTTAGTCAGGCACCCGAAGATGGAGGTGCCCATCCTAAGATAAACTAAATCACTTTTAGGCTAAAGTCTTAAGAGTAATCTGGGATGCCCTGCTTTTCCAGGGAGTCTTTGCTTCAGCTGGTGGTTTGTTTTGGAACTATAAGTTAATGTGATGAATTTTTAGTGATAGTACACACGATATATTTGTGAACAGGTATGTTTCTAGTATGTCTCTCCAGATCTATTGAAAAATATATAACTTATGCATTACTTGAAAGAATGAACTTATTTGCAGATAATTTTACATGAGCTGAGAAAAGAGGGGTATTGCTCTGCCCAGGGTTCTTGTCAGTGTTGCTGCCTGGCCTAAACACCAGTAAGAGTGCACATGGCTGATCCTGAGTTCTCTTGGGATAAAAGTGTGGTACCCCCTCTGTTGGGAACAGAGACCATAAGAAACTCAGAGGCTGAGGCCTCTGCTCTGCACAGCCCAGATCCTTGTGCACTCCCTGACTCCTGCACACTGTGTTTGTTGTCCTGGCAGGATGCCTGACCTGGATCAGTGGGGGCAGAGTGAGGTGCTCACCTTCCTGCTGCGCTACAAACCCCGCAGCGAGGAGGAACTCTTCGACATCCTCAACCTGCTGGATGGTTACCTCAAAAGCAGCAGCCCCAGCGTGGTGATGTCAGCCACCAAGCTCTTCCTGGTGCTGGCCAGGGAGTACCCAGATGTGCAGGCAGATGTTCTGGTGCGGGTGAAGGGCCCGCTGCTGTCTGCCTGCACCTCGGAGAGCAGGGAGCTCTGCTTCACCGCGCTGTGCCACGTGCGCCAGATCCTGGGGAGCCTGCCCGGCCACTTCAGCAGCCACTACAAAAAGTTCTTCTGTTCGTACTCAGAGCCCCACTACATCAAATGCCAGAAGATGGAGGTGTTGTGTGAGCTGGTGAACGATGAGAACGTGCAGCAGGTGCTGGAGGAGCTGAAGGGTTACTGCACTGACGTGTCGGTGGAGCTCGCCCAAGGGGCGATCTTCGCCATAGGTGAGAGCTGTGCCTTACCTGGACCTTCCAGGTGGGCTGTTCTCTGCTGAGCTGTGTCTGGGCAAACACCAAACCACTGATCTGTGCTGCAGCAGTACAGAGACCATCCTGCCCAGCAGTGTTTTGTGTCAGTGTGTTTCTAAACCACGACTGGGCTGGTTCTTTTGGCAGTCCTGGCATTGAGCTGCTTCAGGTTGTGCAAAAAGTCCTTGAATCCCGTCCTCTGATGAGATGCTTTAAAGAAGTTGCCTCATTTCATCTTATTAATGAACCCTATAGTGTTCAGTGAAGCTTTGTAGTGGGTGGAGGAGCTCCAAAACCTGCTTGTTCTGTGAGTTGTGATGGGGGCAGAGTTAAGGGGATTTGGGGTGCTTTGGTTTTATTTTTGTAAACCTTAAAATAGGTGAGTCTTAAGGGCGAAGCTGGGGATGCTAAAATGCTTTTCTTGATCTATTACATTTAAGGAAAGTTCAGAAATCTTCTGAGGCATGGCCTCAAAAAAAAGGAACATGTCCCTTGTGTGGAGAACAAGCTCATTTGACCACACTTTCGTAAGTGGTAGTCAGAAAGGGAAAGAAAGAGGCTGTTTCTTTCAAATGGGTTTGTGATGAATAGTTGGGCTCATGGTTCCTATTTCACTCTGATAAAAGGTTGACTTTTATGTCTTTCTGGCATCCTTGCAGGCAATATTGCCAGGACTTACACAGAGCAGTGTGTGGGGATTCTGACAGAGCTCCTGGGCCTTCAGCAGGAGCACATCACTTCAGGTAACCATCTGCAGCCTGCTTACCTGGCTTGTGCCTTCAGGAAGTGGCCTTGCTGGGGCTTGTGATCCCAAAATCAAGGCTCTCAAAGGCATTTGGCTTTTAATTTATTGGCACTTTCATATGGAAGTTTTCCTGGTGGGTTTAGGGGTACAAAGTGTGTTCCTTCTGTAGGAACTGCTCTTTGTGGGGAAGGAGGAGGTGGTTGTAGCTGAATTCTTGGTCCTTTCTGACTGCCACCTGCTGAATTAGGGAGTGAGTGACTCAGCAGAGACATTTTAGTGTCTATTTGAGGGCTAAGATGATTAATAGATCTTTTAAATCTCTGATTTCTGTTCCTCATATAATAGTCTGATTCAGTTGTACCCAGGCTTCTTTTTTTCTTCTGCTGCCCTCAGATCTACCTTCACATCACTGCTGCTCCTGCTGTTCTCTTTTAACTGGTCTGCTCTCAGTTTAAAAATCACACACTTGCCCTCAGCTGTAGAATTCAATCTCAGGAGCTGCTGGTGTTTCTGAGTGGGCAGCAGAACCTTTAAAATTTGTGACCTAAAGTTCATGAGACTCACTTTGAGTTGGGGTTAGTTTTAATTTGTCATTCCAACCTCGTGCGTCTGAAGCATCGTGAGTCAGTGTCCTTTTAAAGGCTGGCAATGTCCAGAAGAGAGATTGCTTTCCAGCAGCCAGAGGAACAATCTGAAGTCTCAGTGCTTTATTTTAGACTTGATGCAGCTTTGCTCTGACAAACACAGTGTCATGGGACTTGGAAGGAGGGTGTCTCAAATCATAGTCACAAGCAGGGCACTGACCTTCCTGGCTAAAATTTGCAGAATCTCTTGAGGGGGGGGGGGGTTGTATTGATTTTTTTAATTTTTTTTTTCCCCCTTGTAGTGGTTTTTGTAGCTCTTGGGGATGCTGATAACTTGCTTTCCTTGCAGCTGTGGTCCGGGCTTTCCGGGACCTGGCTTGGCTGTGTCCCCAGTGCACGGATGCCGTGTGCCAGGCACTGCCTGGCTGTGAGGACATCATCCAGGACAGCGAGGTGAGGTGCCAGTGCTTGAGGATGAGTGAACAGTAACTGTCTGGTAAAAATCAGAAATTTTATTTCACGCCAGCACCATCTTTCTGGCACACAGCACCCCTCTGCTGTTGTTTTCTGTGGTTCCTTCAGGGCAAGCAAGCGCTGATCTGGCTCCTGGGCACGCACGGGGAGAAGGTCCCAAATGCTCCCTATGTTTTGGAGGACTTTGTGGAGAATGTGAAGTCACAGATGGTCCCAGCAGTGAAGATGGAGCTCCTGACAGCGCTGGTGCGACTGTTCCTGTCCCGGCCTGCTGAGTGCCAGGACATGCTGGGCAGGCTGCTCTACTACTGCATAGGTGGGTTCCCTGCCTTCTGTTCCACTGAGGCTGTGGGACAGGGTTTTTGGGATGTGGTTTGGCCCTGTGCCCAGTGCAGGGGTGCTGTGTCAGCATCCTGGCTCTGAAGAGACCATCCAGGACAGCAGAGTAAGGTGGTTTTATGCCTTAGGCTGCATAAAATCCCAGAATGGTTTGGGTTGGAAGGGACCTTAAAGCTCATCTCATTCCACCCCCTGCCATGGGCAGGGACACCTTCCACTAGCCCAGCTTGCTCCAAGCCCCATCCAACCTTACCTTGGACACTTCCAGGGATGGGGCAGCCACAGCTTCTCTGGTCAACCTGTGCCAAGGCCTCAGCACCCTCTGAATAAAGAATTTCTTCCCAATATCCCACCTAACCCTGCCCTCTGTCAGTTAAAACCATTCTTCCTTGTCCTGTCACTGTGTGCCTGTGGACAGGCTTACACTATATCCATGAAAACCTGTCTTTAGTAATCAAGGGTTAGTACTCCAGGGAAATCTGGGCAATAGAATTATCCATAATTTCCATCTCTCTAATCCCCAGAGGAGGAGATGGACATGGCAGTGAGAGACCGGGGATTGTTCTACTATCGCCTTCTGCAGTCTGGGGTGGAAGTAGTGAAACGGGTCCTGTGTAGCCCCAAGTCTGACCCTTCCCTGGGGCTCCTGGGGAACCAAACCAAGCAACCTGTGAATGCTTGGGCTTGGGAGTTTAACACTCTCATCCCAGTTTATGGCAGAGAACGCTGGGCACTCGCCACTGCTCACCAGCCTGTGGAACCCTCCTTCTTTGGTCCTCCTTTAACTGACTCCAGGAGCAGAGACACAGGTAACCTGCCCCACCTTCCTCTGGGATTCATCTTCCCCTTGTCAGTAGATCACAGAGTCATGGAATCACAGGATGGTTTGGGTGGGAAGGGACCTTAAAGCTCATCTTGTTCCACCCTCTGCCATGAGCAGGGACAGCTTCCACTGTCCCAGGTTGCTCCAAGCCCCATCCAACCTGGCCTTTGTGGGTCTGTGAGCTGCACCTCACCAGTTTGTGGTTTCCTTTCAGAGTCACTGATTTCTGAGGGGAATAAAGAAGTCCTCAAGGTTCAGCCCGACACAGGCAGCCTGAGCCTGATTCCTGATGCTTCCCTGACTGCAGAACAGTTTGAGAAGACCTGGCTGAGCTTGGACACGAGCTGCCGCTTCTCCCTGCCCTGGTGTGGGCCTGTCACTCCAGACACCATACAGACAGCCCTTCATGTTGTCCACATCCAGACTATTGCCATGAGCAAAGCGGGTGCCCAGCCCTGGAAAGCTTATCTGAGTGCTCAGGATGACACAGGCTGCATCTTCCTGACAGAGCTCCTGCTCCAGGCGGCGGATTCGGAGCTGCAGGTGTCTGTGAAGCAGAGTGAAGCAAAGCCAGAGGCGCTGCAGAGCTTCATCTCAGCCTTGAGGACAGTCCTGGAGGCAGTGGCTGGACTGGGGTCCTGACTGGTCTGTGCTCCCAGCAGGATACCTGCTCAGGGCACAGGAAAAGTTGATTTCTCTGGCTTCCTCTGCCATACCTGATGCTGGTGTGGTACTTTTAAACTGCAGGAGTGTTGGCAGTTTCCTGGGCCTAGGAAGCACATGTGGTGTGGGGGGAGCTGCAGCTGGAGCTGGTGAAGGGTCTGCCCTCCCCCTGGGCTGGGGAAGGCACAGGGTCATCCTGGAGTGAGTCACATGACTCATCAGTGGTGGTTGTCATGAGACACCAATGTCACCGATGGAACCACAATTGAGCAGAATTCAGGGATGTGTTTTGGAGAGGGTTTTTTGCTGAGAATTATAAATAATTTAAAAAGCAATTCAGAGGCACCAGAACTCTGCTACTTACCTCATATGAAGAGGAACAGTGCAATGAAGAGAGGATTATTTTATCCTTAGCTCCCTTTACATGTGATTTTTCTGTCTGATAGAAGGATTTTGAGGGGTGAACAGGACTCTGCTGTGTCAGGAATGGGTAGACAGGGTACATCCTGCTCACTAGAACCAGCATGTTTCATTTGCAGGAGAAGGAAGTTGAAATGTGTTACTGAGGTCATGAATTGCTCTCTCTGAAGTTCCCCCTCAGCTCCCTGTGCTGTTGCCATACTGAAGAGACTCCTTGGCACAAGGGTGATGCACACAGGTGAGGCACAGGTTACTCTGACAGGGCTTTGTGGTACTATATAATGATCACAGGCTTCTTTAACCCTGTTCTGTAAGATTTCTTGTAATTCTGAATTTCTTTTGTGACTGTATTGTACCATCAAATCACAGTATGCCTTCCATGCACTTCACTGGAATGCTGCTCTCGCTGTTAAACAGCAGGTTTTAGAATTTAATTCTGGTTTCCCTAATAAAAATATGAACCATTCTTGGCTGGTTTCTGGAGTGTTTGTTCCCTCAACTCAGATGTTCAGGATGGAGTCATCTGATCACTGCTGTGGATCCACACAGAACTGCAGTCCAGCTCCTGCCTCTGTGTCCAACATGGCTTTTGTCTCTGAACTTCCTTGAAGCAAAGCTTTGAGGAGCAATTGGGCAATAATTAATTTCAGTCTCATTTGCCAAATTATTGTAACGGGTGAACTACCTCTGGGTGAACTCAAAGGGAGATCAAAGTCAGCTGTAGCAGGGCTCCTGTTAACAGTTCCCACAGTGTTGTGTCCCTGTCCTTAGGGAAAGCTGCACTGGAGCATTGAGATGATGCAGTTGTCAGCAAAAAACTAGATGATAACTTGTTGGCAATCCACCCTGCTGTGACTAGACCAACTCTGGTCTCTGGGAAGGGACTTGGAGCTTCCAGCCTTTCATCCAGACCCCTTTCTTGATGAATGAACAAGTCCCTTCCCACCCAAACCATTCTGTGCTCTGGGATCTGTGTGCTGTATGCCCAGCAGGGCTCCTGGCTCTTCCTGGAAACTACTTTCCTGTTCCCTCAAAGCAAACCTTGTTTATGATTCTAAGCTGAAAGGGGAACTGTGGATTTTCCACACTGTTCTAGGGACTCTTCCAGTCACAGCATATTCCAAGTTTGAAGCCTTTTCAGCGAAGTGCAGCCATCCAGGACCTGGGTGCCCTGCAGCTGCCCCCTGTGCTCACCCTGGCCCCCTGGCAGAGATGACTGGACATGGTGCTCGAGGAATTGGGGTGCTGGGGAGCTCGGAGGGGTCTCCAAGTTGTGACCACCTTTGTGGCACAGTGCACACCCGGGGGATTCGTGCCCCGCTCTCTGTGCCCGCCCTGCTGCGAGACCCCACATCAAGTGTGTGTGGTTTTAAAAGAGGGCGCCAGGGCCCCGTGCTGGGTGTTTTGTTGTGTTATTTGCCCACGGTATCTGCTACGTACTAATTTCCTCTCAGGCTGCTGATGAAGTCAGTAAACCACAGCCCATGCTGTGCTCCCGGCCGGTGCCTTCCGCTGCGCACGCACTTGACATGTCCCTTCCCAGCAGGGCCAGGCCAGGCACGCTCCGTCCCCAGCACCATGGACCAAAGGGAGATCCTGCTGCAGAACCTGGAAAGGGCCCAAGGCAAGAAGCTCAACCGAGGGGAGTTTGCAGACGAGTTTTTGGTAAGTTCCCTCAAGGCTCCGCTCGGCGTTTCTGCTCGTTTTGAAGAGAACCTCTCAGCCACAGGGACAAGATCTATGTGTGACACTAAGATTTGCTAGGGGTTTAATAACAAAAAGTCACCCAGGAGTTAGCTGGGCTAAAAGGAATGTAAAGACAGAAGAGGAATTTAATAGTTTGCATTTGAACTGTTTGCTTTTTAACTAATTACCCGAGTGCTTCCTGTTTTCTGCTTTGCGAATGCAGTTGTCAAGACCCAGTTTCACTTTGCCTGGTACCAGAATGGGGGTACAGGGAGGAATATGGAGCCTCTACCCCTTCTCCCCATTGCAATCTGTTGTACCTGTGACACGTGTGTTCCTGCCAGGGATCTCCAAAGCTCCTTGAATTAGCTTTTCCTTTTTACGATAGAGCACAGGTTCACCAGAGCAGCTGTGGATGTCCAGTCCCTTAAAGTGTCCAGGACCAGGTTGGGCAGGGCTTGGGGCAACTTGGGATAGTGGAAGGTGTCCCTGCCCATGGCAGGGGGTTGGAATGAACTGATCCTTAAGGTCCCTTCCAACCCAAACCATTTTATGATCGGGGATCTCTGTGCTGTGTGTCCAGCAGTGCTCCTGACTCCTCCTGGAAACTATTTCTTGTTCCCTCAAAGCAAAATCTGCAAAAAGTGCTGAGGGCTCTGACCACCCCCTGCATTCTGCAGTGCCCACCCAGCCAGTTCAGATCTGTGCAGTGCCCAGAGCTCTCTGACATCTTTTTATTTGTTGGGGTGCCAGGGGTGAGGCTCAGATGGTAACACTCAGAGCTAAGCCTGGGGGCTGGTGATGGCTCTTGGTGTGTCACCTGGAGGCAGGTGGCTCTGGCAGGCTCTCTGGGCTGCTCTGAGAGGCAACAGCATTGCCCAGCTTTAACAGACACAGGGAAGGGTAAAGCTGGTACCTCTGTCAGTTCTGAGACGTGTCAAACACCAGACTAAGCCCTGGCCATGGCAGTGGGCTCCGGGAAGGCACAGGGGTTACTGATGGGTCCCCACGAGATCCAGCCCTGCTTTGTTGTGCCAGCCAAGTCTGGTACTTCAAACACTTGGGAAAAGCTGAGTGCTTGGTTTCCAGGTGTCTGGGGTAGAGGGAAGTGATTAATCTGAGCCTGCAGTGACAGTCTGTTGTTCCATGGAACAAAGCGCTGTCACAGGCTGCTGAATTTCCCCTCTCGCTGACGCGCTGTGCTCTGTGTGTGAGGCAGCAAGCTCTGAGCCCTGGTGCACAAATTGGCTCCAGCAGCCAAATGTATTCATTTCTAACCAAAATGGCAGGTAGAAGTGGTCAAGGCTGCATTTCCTCTTGTATGGGATAAGATCTTCCCAGCGTGACCCGAGTTGCCGACACCTTTGCAAGGCAGAGGCCTTTCCAGGTGATTGTGTTGGCTTGTGTTTCCAAGCTAGATAGAAATTGGTCAGTGCCATTTCTCCATCCTAATTCCTGCCCTCTCCTTGTGTGACCAAGCATTAGTATGTGCAAATTGTGGTGGTGTTACTGTAAATTGCAGGTGGGCTGTTTGAGTCCCCTTTTTCTGTCTGCGCAGTCTCACAGACGGAGTGTGATCCTTAATGCTCTACACACTGGAACAGTTTCCCCAGGGCAGTGGTCACAGCGCCAAGGCTGGCAGAGATCAAGGAATGTTTGGACAGCACAGGGTGGGATTTTGGGATGTCCTGTGCAAGGCCAGGAGTTGAACTTGATGATGTCTGTGGGTCCCTTTGAAGTCAGGACATTCTGTTGCTTCCATGATTCTGTGATTCTCACTTGCTTTCCCATATTGTAGGCATTTCCCAAGTGGCTTTATGTCGGATTATTCAGGGACATAAAAGTAAGATGATTCAGGGCCTCAGGTCTGGGAACCCTGTGTTCTTAATTTTTAGAGGCTGGACACGTGGACTGTCCTGGGCCTCCTGACTCATTCCATCAAGTCTGTGAGATGTGACTCCTGGGGTCTTTTGGCTGAATTTAGTGTTTTAAAACTGCAGTTTAATGTTAAAACCCAGCAACTCTGACTTGGACAAAAAAATGTGAAAGAAAAAATACAGCAAGGATGGTGCTTCTGAAGTTGATGGTAACGAACAGTGTGTGTCATTTAGAAGCTGATGGCAGTGAAATGAAATTCCATTGTTTGTCAGGAGAAAGATGATTCAACTCTCTGTGACTGCTTTATCCTGGAAATGAGAGAGATGAGAGATTTGCAGTCCTGAGGGTTGGTCCCAGGACTCCTCCTCCCCTCTCTTTCATCAGTCCTTGTACCTACTCTGCTCTGACTGCTTAGTGTTTGCAGCCATGGACAGGAGCATCTTTACCAAAGTGAGAAAAATCAATCAATTTCTCTGTCTTTTCTGGTATAATTTGTTCAAGGTGGTTTAACAGTATCACTCCTCTTATCTGGGTGCTCTTGTACTGAGAGTAACTCCCCTGTGTCTCACTTGTGAGGGCGATGCTTTGTGTCACTTCAGGAGCCGATGTGTGGGCACTGCCTCAACACACACTTTCCATTCTTCAGAACCCTGTGCTGGGGCTCTCAGGTGGTTCTGCCTCTGTTCTTGCCCTGAGTATCTCCAGAAAAGCCACTCAGGAAAGAATTAATGGTGCTGACCTCGTTTTGTGGCAGCAAACCTGACCCCTGGAGACCTTCACACGTGCTCTCTAGTAGTGTGCTGGATGTAACACCTCTGCTGTAATTTGTTCCATTCTTTTATCACAGAAGCTGAAAAGGCAGACAACAAAGTACAAGCTGGATAAAATCTACCCTACAGCAGCAGCTGAGCAACCAGAGAATGTCAAGAAGAACAGATACAAGGACATCTTACCCTGTAGGTTGGCAACGGTGCATGTTTCTATTCAGCCTTTTGTTTTTCCAGCTCAGGAGTGTTCTCATCCTCCAGTACCCACCTGCACAGTTGTTGTATGGGAGCATCTCACTGCTGTCTCTTGGCCTTGAATCCTGCTGTTCAGATTTAAGGCTTTAGCTGCTGCAGTCCATGCTCTGGAAGACTTTGGCACATATTGATGCTCTCAGGCGCACGGTGTGATTTTGGGGTTGTCCTGTGCAGGGCCAGGAGTTGGACTTGATGATCCTTGGGGGTATCTTCCAGCTCAGGATGTTCTATGATTCTGTGATATTTCTAGAGACAGAAGAGCTGCTGTTCTCTAGGAAATACGCCCCTCAATGATTATCCTTGCAAGCTTTCTGGGTTAGCATTTGCAAGCACTGGTTTTCCAAGGCTTTCTAGAAAAATGGCTTTGGACAAAAATGTCTCCATGACATACAGGCAAAACCTGCTGTGGCTTGTCCTGGCTTCATGTGGTGGTCTCCAAAGGACAGGATGTCCCAGGATCACAGCAGGCTTTTCCTTTCATCCATCGTATCTTGGAAAAAAATAAATCAGAGAATCATTAAGTTTGTAAAAGACCTCCAAGATCATCAAGTCCAACCTTTGAATCACTGTATCTAACCCCACAGACCTGGTTTGAGCCTGTCAGATGCAGTGCTGGGAGGTTTTAGGCTTGGCTTGCTGCACGGTCAGAGGGGTCAGCGTTGCACCGGGATAGTGGCAGCACCAGCAGCTCTCCCCTAAGCCCTCACCCCCACCCCAAAAGGAGCTTGTCCACCCCCTGTGTGTGTAGGCAGCTCTGGGCAGGGCTGTGGGGAGGTGTGGGAGGGGACACCAGCTGCTTTCACAGCCACTCACCTGCTCTGGGATGAGCTCTCTGGTGTCAGTGCTCCTCCAAAGCACCTTGTGCTGTGCCCCGAGGAGCTCAGCATGGCTCACAGACCCTGACTGCTGCTGCTTCTGCTTTTGTGCCTGCAGTCGACCACAGCAGAGTGGAGCTGTCCCTGATTACATCCGACACAGACTCCCATTACATCAACGCCAACTTCCTCAAGGTATTGCCTCTTCCGTGGCATTTTGCCCTGCAAAGGTGTCTGTGGGGCCACCTCGCTGAGCTGTGCCAGCAGAAGCAGGTCGGGGGCTCTGCAGGAGTTTCTGGGCTGTGCTCAAGGATAACTGGTGTAAGGAGATGTGCACAGCCAGTGAGCCCTCCAAAAAACACCCCGTGCAGCACAGAGCCACGGGGCTACAGGGCGAGGGACGTGTGCTTGCACTGGTGGAACACTTTGTGGTTCACAGCCGCGACTTCCTTGTCGGCGTTGGTGCCTTGGGTGGGTGACAGTGGTGCAAAACTGCCTGTGGCCAGAGTGGCCTTGGCTGAAACCAGAGCAGAGGCAGGAAGCCTTGCATTGCAGCATGGCTGGGACCCACTGCAGGGACCAGCAATGGGGCAGGTCAGAGTGGGCTGGGTCTCCATCAGGAGCTCCATGTGTTTTGGGACTCCGATGCGCCTTTGGGACCCTCCTCTGATTGAGAGATGGATGGACAGATGGATAGATATGTCTAGATGGGTAGATAGATAGATGGGTAGATAGATATACAGATAGATAGATAGATTTCCTTCATTCTCCACAACAGTGACCCAGGAATCTGTTCAACCCATCTGGAGAAGAACAGACCTTCCCAACCCTTCCCAACACACCTTCACAGTTCATTCTTTGCCATTAGCTGTGGCTACATCGCCTCCAAGCTCCCAGATGCACTGCAAGAGCTGGTGGTGGTCTCTGGGAGCAGCTCAAACCCAGCTCCCTGGCCTGGCCCTTTCTCTGGGAGGTTTGCACACCACTGCTTGATTTAATGCCTAAAATTCAACTATATAAAAGTCTTTCCAAATCCTTAATTGAATAAGATCAGATTGAGAGGGAGGAATGACTTTATTTCTGCTGGTGAACTCTGCACAGATGTCTCCATGTCTGGTTTGAATGTTCTAGGGTGTCTATGGGCCAAGAGCATACATTGCAACCCAGGGTCCTCTTGCCACTACTGTCATTGACTTTTGGAGGATGATTTGGGAGTATGAAGTCCTGGTAAGGTGCAGATTTATATTTAAAGTTTATATGTTTTGGGGTTTGTTTTTTTTTTTAAGAAACATTGTCTATATAGGCAGAAGCCCTTTGTGGGTGAGAGGGAGCATCAGGGTTTTACTCCAGATGTTGTGTGTGCCCCAGATCCCTCCCATCAGCCTCCTTTGCCAGGAGTCTGCTGGTGGCTGTCTCTGCCTCTGGGCTCTGGGTCAGAAAGTCCTTGTGCCCAGGCTGTGAGTCCCTGTTTTGCAGTTGTGGCTCAGGGGAAAGCAGCCCACAGAACCTCCTCGTTGCTGATAAGGACCTGCAAGTGATGAGTTTGATTTCACTGCCTGCATAAGGGACTTGTGTTCAGACTTTTCTGATGAACCTTCTTTCTGCAGGTCGTGGTCATGGCTTGTATGGAGTTTGAAATGGGGAAGGTGAGTGGTGTGTCAGAGGTGGCCTCTGCTGTGACAGTGCCAGGGCAGGGTGAGAGGGGCAACTTTTTGTTAAACTCATTAGTGACAGCAAGTTTCTGTTTGATATGAGCTGTTTTCTGAGTCTCCAGCTGCAAATGGTCTGGTGGGAGGAGTCCCTGTCCAGGGCAGGGGGTTGGAACGAGATGATCTTTAAGGTCCCTTCCCACCCAAACCGTTCTGTGACTCTGAAATTCTTAAGCTGTTTCCAGTGGCATAAAGAGCCTCTCTGGAAAGGCAAAACCAGCAATGGTGGCTCCAGGGAAGGGGAGACTGGAGCTGACCAGCAGTGTGAATTTTCTCCTGCAAACAGAGACAGGAGTATGTCTGGGCCAGTGGGGAATAACCAAACACATCGTGCTTCTCCCAACAGAAGAAGTGTGAGCGGTACTGGGCGGAGGTGGATGGTTCCCCCCTGCACTGTGGCCCCTTCTCCATCACCTGTGTGAGTGCAGCCCCACAGCACCATGTCCTGTCCCATCACCTGCACCAGAACCCCGTGGCACCCACTGCAAATCTGACTCTGACTTCTCCTTCTGCAGGAAGCTGAGGAGAAGAGGAATGAGTACCTCATCAGGAATTTGAAGGTGACCTTCAACGGGGTAAGTAGGAAAGGTCAAGGCAGGAAGTGCATCTTGGATGGCTTTATTATATAAATAATATATTCAAATGTGCAGAAAATTTTATGCTGGTCAGGCAGCTGATTTAGATTTGACAGTAGTTGAGGGGACAAAGAAAGTAAAAAAATTAGTTAACTCAAACCCCAGCTTCTGAAGCTGTTTGTCAGTTGTGGCAATCAGACCCTGGATAAGTGAAGCCAACAGGTAACATCAAGAATGTCATAAAATGGCAATACCAGCTGCAAACTGCTCCTCTGCCCCTTGCCTGCTGATTCAGACAGGACCTGGAGATGTCTTCAGCAGTCCAGCTGCCCCTTGCCATGCCAACATCCCTGTCTGTGCCTGCAGGAGCTGTGGCAGCATCCCCTTGGTGGCACAGGCCGGCCCAGCCCCTGCCAGCTCTCTGCTCTTGCAGGTGACCCGCACCATCCACCACTTCCACTACAAAAACTGGCCAGACCACCACGTCCCCTCCTCCATTGACCCCATCCTGGAGCTCATCAGGGAGATTCGCTGCTACCAGCCAGATGACAGTGTCCCTGTCTGCATCCACTGCAGGTGGGTGAGGTGGCTACCACTGGGGGAGGGCTGCTGGCCTCCTGGACCCCGTGCTCCTGCTTCCCAAGTGGCAGCTGGCCAAGCCCTCAGCCCAGCTCCTCTTGTGGGAAGCCCTTAAGGCAAAGGAGCCCTTTGAGGACAGCTGGCATGGCCAGGTGACAGGGAAGGAGACAGGCAGCAGCAGGCCAGTGATAGAATCATAGAATCAGGGTGTTGTTTAGCTTGGAAAAGACCTTTAAAATGATCAAACCCAACCATTACCCCAACACTGCCAAGGCCACCACTAATCCACATCCCCACATCTACACATCTTCTAAATCCCTCCAGGAATGTGAATTCACCACTGCCCTGGGAAGCTGTGCCAGGGCTGGACAATGCTCTTGGTGAAGAAAGTTTTCCTAATACCCAATCTAAACCTCCCCTGGCACAACCTGAGGCTGTTTCCTCTTGTCCTGTTGCTTGTTACTTGGAGAAGAGACTGACCCCTACCTGGCTTCAACCTCCTTGTGGTTGTGGAGAGTGAGAAGGTCTAGTTAAGAGACCACCAGCACTGGACATGTCCACATGTGGCTGGTCACCACAGGAGGACTGAGAACTGTTTTCAGTTCAAGCTGTGCCTCCCACCCTGCAACAAAGCCGGGGTGGTGGAGCCCTACATGGGATGAAGCTCAGCAGGGCCATCATGCAGGTTCTGCTGTGTGGGACAGGAGGGTCACAGGTGGCTGTGAATCTTCTCCAAATGTCCTGGTCAGAAAGCTCAGGGTGACCCTGTGACGTGCTGTGGCTGTCGTTGCAGTGCTGGCTGTGGCAGGACCGGCGTCATCTGCGCCATCGACTACACCCAGAAGCTGCTGAAGGACGGGGTGAGTGCCAGCCCTTGGCACCTTCAGATGGCACCTGCACCCCCCTGGCTCTCCCTCCCCCTCTCTCTCCCTTTCACCCCTCTGATTGCATACTCCAGGTGACAGCCATGAACACAAGCTCCCTGCAGCCTGAGCAGAGGGCAGTGGTGGCCAAACTGATATTCCATTCCCAGTCTGTGCTGCTTCTCCTCTGCAGGCTCTGCCATTGCTCCTGCCCCATCCCTATGGACAGCATCACAGCAATGGGGCAGAATCCCCCCTTCATTGCTGCCTCTGGCCAGACCTTCACCTCCCAGCACTTGGCTCTGCTCTGACCTTCACTCTTCAGTACAACTTCAGTGTCTATATTTGTCACTCTGCACTTACATATCAGACACCCAGTGTTTCCAAACTAACACCTTGTTTCACTCTGACTCTCCAATTTGGATGTGGGGGCAGTAATCCCAGGCCCCTGGGACTCAGAGTAGGGGCTGCTGTGTTCTGTTCCACAGTTCCCTAAACTCATCTATCTGGGTTTCATGTCCCTCCTGCTCTCCACAGATGTTTCCAGGGCTGTTATAAAAGGGTATTTTCTGTGGAGTGTGAGAGAGGATGGAGAAGGCTTGTAATAAAAAACAGGTCTTTAAGCAGGTCCTTTGTTAAAAATTCTTGCAGTAGGAGGCCTGGATTTCAGACACTGCTCTAAACTGCGTCATGGCTTGGGATCTGCTTGGAATTAGACCTGTCTGTAATTTTTGTCAGAGAAATCACAGAAATCATTGACAGAATTGGGTTGGAAGGGACCTTAAAACCCATCTCGTTTCTCCCCCTTCCACTATCCCAGGTTGCTCCAAGCTACGTCCAACCTGGCCTTGGACACTTCCAGGGATGGGGCAGCCACAGCTTCTCTGGGCAACCTGTGCCAGGGCCTCCCCACCCTCATATGGAAGAATGTCTCCCCAAAATTTAATCTAAATTTCTCCTCTTTTAATTTAAAACCATTTCATCTTCTACCTTTCTCGCAAGATTGTTCCAGTGAACTTCAGTGTTTTCAGCCTGATCCAGGAAATGCGCACGCAAAGGCCCTGCATTGTGCAGACCAAGGTATGTTTGGGAAATCTCACCAGCTGCTCTGTCCTCTATCCTGGGACCTCAGCTTTTCCCCAGGAGGGTTCACAGCAGGGAAACCCAGAGAGTTTGTGCTGGTGGGAGCTGGGGTGTGAAGATGTTCTGCAAAGTCCCTTTTCTGAACAGAAGGGTGATTTTGCAGAAATTAATTTGGCAGCTGACCATTTCCTCGTAGCTGAGACAGTGCTTGCAGTGGGACTTATTGAACGCTTACACTGTGAAAACAAGGCATTGTCCAGGAAATAAAGTGGGAACTTTTCTCGGCTGAGACAGTCTGAAGGGGAAGCTCAATGCAGAACAGCATTTTTTGTGCACCCAAAAACCCCCCAGATGCTTCAGTCTGAGCCCTGTGAGAGTTGTGGCTTTTGACTCTTCTGAGAATTCACACCCTGCCAACAGACAGGAAAGTGGCAGCTTCTCTCAGGGCTGATGCTTCGTTTTGGCAGAGGTGACCATCTACAGGGACCTCAGGTGCTGGCACTCATGCTTGTTTGTCTGGAATTTGTTTATTTGTCTGGAATGCAGGAGCAGTATGAGCTGGTTTACGATGTGGTGATTGAGCTCTTCAGAAGGCGGATTGAAGCACTCAATGCCCAGAAAGATTCTGCTGGTTCCCAGGTAAAAGTCCCAGGACAAACACCCTGCCTCTTGCAGCCAGCTCTAATTTCAATTCCTGCTGCAGACCTGGGATCAATCCCCATGTTTTCTGCTCCCCTTGATGCCCAAATTGAGTCTCTTTTGAAGTTGACCCATGAAAATCCAGCTCTGAATGTGCAAGGCTTATCACAAACAACACCTACATATTTCTTTTGTCCCTGAATCATTTTATATTTTCTATATACTTTCATAATTGCTTAATGTCACAAGTGAATAGAAAACCACCAGCTTTCTACAGTAGTGGCTGATTTCCATGGGGATGTGCCAGTGGAACCTGTCTTCATGAAGCGTTTCCCAGCAACAGCATGACTAGTCCAGGTTGGGAAGGTCCAGGTTGGGAAGCTTGGTGGTGTGGCTGAAAGTGTTACCTGGTGGTGTGCTAGGGAGGCAATCAGCACCACAGCCTGCCTGTGGGAGAGGAGGGTAAAACATTGTGTGAAAAAACATGGCAAAGTCTTTCACATCCACTACATCTCCAAGGAGAAATAATGTGGTTTTGGTATGAAGTTGCATATAAACAGGAATATCCAAACCATCCCTGGTTAAGCTTTTCTTTGCTCTTGCTGTTCTGTGGCTGCTGGAATGAACCTTACTGTTCCTGTGTAGCTGTTTGACTGCAGATGAAGTAAATGCATTGACATTCTCTGAGCTCACTTGCTCAGAGCCTTTTATCTAAAGAATTGGGAAAAGGATCCTGCGAGGGGACTCCTGCCTCAATTTCCTCACACAATTTGTAGGGTGTTCTCACTCAGAGCTGAGTGAGAAAAGAGCTGAAAAACCCCCTTTTTGTGTGTGTTATGGACAGGCTGTGAGCAGAAGAGATGCAGGACTGCGCTGACACAAAATGCAGAGAATGTTTCATGTCCGGATATGGTTTTGCAGCTCCTGCCCAAACCTCTCACCCCCTCAAACCTCATCCTCTGAGGGCACTGGGGATGGCCATGAGCCTGTGTCATGGATGAAACCAGCACCCAACTTGTCCAGTCACACAGGCTTCTGAAGGCAGAGAACTCTGCACAGGCTGCTGGGTGCAGCTGGATGGTTGTAGGGCTCACTGTACCCTCACTCCAAATTGCTCTTCAGGAGGTTCTGTCTGCAGTTTTCAGCTCCAACTTCGATGTTTTCAAGTTTGTGCTTGTCATTTCCCAACTGTACTAATAATTAGAGTAGTTTGCACAAATTCCAGCTCCTAAAGCACCGTGTTGGTGTTCTTTGCATTCTCCTTCCTCACTCTTGTTTCCCAAACTTTCCTTTCCCTAGGTACGAGCAGTGCCTCCTGCAGCCAAACCACTCCTGACTTCAATGGAAGACATTTATGGTCTGAGTTTACTCACCTGGTAAGGCCACAGCACCACTATCCCGGGGTTTTCTGAGCACTCCATGGCTTTGACTCCACACCATGGTACTTTATTGCAGCTCAGAGCGAGAGGAGCGGGATGTGCACCAACATCTTCCTCCAGTGGCACAAAGCAAAGCATCCCTTCCATCTCCGTGTGCCCCAGGAGCACAGGACAGCTCTAACCATGGAGTCCCCCCCATCAGACAGGCCTTGTCCTTTGGAGCTCTGAATTTCAGCAGCTGCAGGAAGGCAGCTGCCACAGAGCGATGGGGGGCCAGGGATGCCCCTTGGAAACGTCGGAGCTGGGAGCTCGACCTGGACACCAAGGGAGCAGGAGGGAGGGGGCCTGTTGGCAGAGCACCTCTGACATGGACTGCATCGACCCCTTTAGTGCTGGAGCAGCGGGGAGAAGACTTGGAATGGGATGGAAGGGGCGCCAAGCCTGTTTGGAGCTCACAGTGTCCAAATGCTGCTCACTCAAGCTTCCAGGATGGATTTTCCCCTGTGGACCTGAACCCCTCCAGACGAGAAGCAGATGCCCCCTCAAGCCACAGGAACCATGGGCAATGCCCTTATCCTTATCTCTGCTCAGCAGAAGATCCATACTTCTCTTCGCTCTCTCCAGACGACCCCGTGTCCCCAGTGTTTTCCAAGTGCTTTGTGGAGGGGCAGGATGAGCTTCTTCCTTCTTGTGCTGCCAGTGCCCCACTGCAGCCCACCACAGGCAGCTCCCCACCATCCCACCACGCTCCCCTGGACGAGGAGAGGATGTCCCCAGCAGGTAAGTGCTGCAGGGCTGGGACACATGGGGCTGGATCACTCTGGATTGCTGGAGGGAGAAGATGGTGTGGTTTTTTTGTGTCCAGGCAGGGCTGTAGCTGCTCCTCAGGACTGTGCTCCCATGGGAACTGAGGGAACAACTGGTTTCATCCTCACACTCTTTTCGTCCTGCCTTAATTTTTTTCCCCATAAACAACATTTTTGCAATGGCATGATTTTGGGGTTTGCATTAGTACACAGTGATTCAGAGCAGCTGTGTAATGCAGACCTTGGAACAGCTCTCATGGGGAGGCAGGGGCTGGTGCTGACCAATTCTGACAACAAAAAAGCATTCAGAAAGCTCCCAGACATGGTTTTCTCTCAGGATGTAGTTTCCAGGTCAAAACCTACTTTCTGCAAAATGTCTTGCAGTGGGACACTGAAATCTTAGTGAGACTGAGAGAACCAGGACTTCAGAGTCCCAAACAATCTGATCTAGTGGGTGACACCCCCACCCATGGCAGGAGGTTGGAACTAGATGATTTTTAAGGTCCCTTCCAACCCAAACCATTCTATGATTTTATGACTCAACATAAGTGTTTTGCCCAGATCTTGTGGCCTTAAAACCATCATTCTCCATGTGAGAAAGGTGGAATTATTCCTTGGCTCATTCAGAGACTTCCTTTTGTCCAGAGCTTTGACCTTTTCCCTGCTTTGTCCTGCTCAGGCCCGTCAGCATTCAAAGTCACAAAAACATGCTCATTATCCAGGTGCTCTTGGGAAGTTCTGGGAGTTGCAGCACAAGCCAAGCAGCAGCACATGGCTGGTCAATTGGTGCTGAGAACTATCTGGATTTTTAAGCACAGTTTAACCATGTGCCAGGGCAGGAGCAGTGTCATGCCATGCAGGTAACCTGTCCTTGTCTGTCCATGCAGGTAACCTGTCCATGTCTTTCCAATTACCCACCCTACCACAGCCAGATGATGATGATGACCCCCCACCCCTTCCCCAGCGCACCCCCGAGTCCTTTATTGTGGCCAATGAACCGGGTAAGTGCATCCAACAAAATCAAATGTGGGGCACTGAGGGACCATCCAAGATTTGTTGTTCCACAGCATCTGGCAGTGGCCGTGCTCTGGATGCTTGGGATGGGAGATGACCTCTCCTGTGTTCAACTGCTTCCAGGACAATTTCCTCTGGCCACTTCGGATTTTCAGCTGCCAGACAGAAATCCAAAGATTGGAACCTCTTGGGAGTGGAGTGGTGAGACTCACTCAGAGGGGCTTCATGACTCCGTGAGGCTGAGACCATGTAAGGTAAGTAAGTGGCTTTTTATCTCTTCTCCAGCACCATCCCTATGACACTTTCCTTATCATGTTTCCTTCTGTGAAGAAGACCCTAGTTTGTACTTTCCAGAAATTATTTCATAGAATCCCAGAATCCCAGAATGGTTTGGGTGGGAAGGGATATTAAAACCCACTCTCTGCCATGGACAAGAACACCTTCCACTACACCAGGTTGCTCCAAGTCCCATCCAACCTGGCCTTGGACACTTCCAGGGATTTCAGGGCTCAGGACTGGAAGGAAGATATGGCCTCAGCCAGGCTGCTCCTCATCAGCATCTACTTTTCTCCAAACATTAATTTTGTGGGCCCTAAGTCCCATACAAGGTAATAAACATATTGTCCCTCATTTAGAGGAGGATAATGAAGACAGGAGGTTGGTGGTCCGCTGAGGTTCACACAGCCCTGTGGAATAAGCAGGAGCTGAACAAAATGTAGGCATCTCTTGTTCATCCCATAGCTGAACGACAGCTCTGTGAAGTGAAAGGATAAGACAAGTCTGTCTTCCATTACACGGGCGTGGAGGTGTGTGTGGGAGGGTGTTTGCCCATCACATCCTTTCCTCCTCTTCTCTGGCTTCCTTGTTTGCAAGAAGACATTTGGTTTGTGGGGATTTTAAATACCTGCCTTGTCTTTTTGTTTCCAGAGTGTGAAGCTTCGGAGCCCCCAGACAGGTATAAGTTTAATGCTGGGATAATCTTCAGAATTAAGATCTGCTTTTTACTGAAGCTGCTTTGTTTAGTGAATGTCATTAGCATCTGTGCTTAGTCTGATGGAAATTCTGTGTTGCTAAATAGTTCTGGAACTAAATACTTCTAACCAGAACTAGACAGTTCTGCAACCAAACGAACTGGCAGCTTTATATTTCCTAATCGGCTCCTTCCTGCCTCATCCTATACATGAGGATGTTCCCTGCAGCCTCCTCTTTTGCTGCATGTTGTGTGTTTCCTCTGAGACAACTGAGATATGCTGGTTGGTTATAAAATATATATATTTCAAGCTAGGTAGCCTACTCTTTTATCTTTGCTTTCTCAGAGACAACATGGGATCGCTCTGACTCTCCTCCCCCGCTTCCTGAAAGAACACCAGAGTCGTTTGTTCTGGCTGAGGCAGCAAGTGAGTGCTGAGCTCTTTTCTCAGGATGTAACTGTGGTTTTATATTCACACCTAAACCTGTGGACAGCTGAGATCGTGGCCCACTTGTTCAAAGCATTACCAGGTAGCGCTTCAGGCCTTTGCTGCTGGAGAGTTCAGCAGATACAAAGAAAATAAACACAACCAGGGGACTTGCTGGAAATTTCTACAAGTAGTGCCTCGGAGGAAATTAAAAACAGCAACAAAGCACTTAGGAAAAAGCAGGAGGATTTGTGAATGACCACTGATAATATATATGTGATGTATGTTCCCAGGTCTGCAGCCTGCTGCAAGACATTCCTCGAGTCCTGTGGGTTTGGAGAACAAGGGTTCTGAAACCTCAGCCAAAGAGGCCCTGAAATACTTCAGGAGGAGCAAGGTAAAGGAAACAAAAGAAAAGGTGCTGAAAATGCAGAAGGTGCCAGTGGTTATGCCTTGGAACTCCAGCCACCTGGAGTGCCAGTTCCTCTTGGAGAAAACTGCTCTGGTGGAGTCTGAGTGTGTCCTATAAGGACAGAATCATCCTCAGCCTCCTCTTCTTGTGACTCCTGTTAATTATCCTCACAATGTTGTATTTTGGGATGTTGTGGTGGAGCAGAAAAGCGTTTGAGGAAAACACAAACTGGAGGCATTTCGGGAGACAAGGAAAAATCCAGGGACAGATGGAATGGCACAAGTCTGCTTTTCAGTCTCAAATGCAGGACACGATGCTTTTTATGAGATATAACACGTGTACATTTACCAGTGAATTCCCTTTATCACAGTAGCAGATCTATTTATACATGTACATTTATCCATGAATTCCCTTTATCACACTGCCTGATCTGCTGCTTCCTACAATTTTTTTGCAACAAGCCTTTTCTTTTCTATTTTTTTTTTTTACAGAGCATGAAAATACTGAAAAATGTGAGAAAAAGTAAGTAAGGCTAATGTGCATCTTCCCATTGTATTTCAACAATCAATTAAAAGGTGTGGGATGGAAATATGAAGGACTTTTCCAATGTGAAAGTCCCTCCACATCTGCTGTTTTGGAGCAGGACACACAGAGCTGAGTACCTTCTCATCTGGAGAAATGTAGATGTTTTAGGAATGTCATAAGGATCCTGTGGTGCCCTTTGGGTACTTTGGGGACAAATAAGCCAAATTCTTCAGGTCTTTCAAACCACTGTTGTGGGATAAACACCCTACAAATGGGAGATAGGGGTGTTGGGAGGAATATGAGCCCCAGCCTGGATTCTGCCCAGTCTATTTGGAGCATAAATAAGGCGTTTCTTATTAAGCTCCCTTTGATCTAAAATTAGAATGCTTATCTCAAAAACAGGACTGCTAAAAAGCATTTAAAGCAGTCCTCAGCAAACATTTTCCAGCCTTAATGATTCCACGATTCTGCTCTTCGGGAGCAGAGACCAACTGCTCCCATCTCATTTTTTATTTCTAGGCATCTGCAGCCCATCTTCACTGACAAAATCATCATCAGAGCCTGCCCCAACAAACCCTCTGAGGTCTTTCCTTAACTTTGGTATGTTTTCCTCATTGTGCTTTGGTAGGAAGAACCTGGGTTTTGACAATCCAAATGCCAGGCAGAACACTAACAAATTACAAACATTACAAATAATGTTTTTACACATTTAGAACTTTATTCACAAATACGGTATGTTGCTTTTCTACTGTATCTCAATGTTTGGAAAGGAAGTGAAATTATGGGTATTTTCTAATATGTTATTATCTTAAGGAGTCATATAATCAACATCTGTAACATATGGAATATATTGCATTAAAAAAATATAATTTCTTCCTAGGCTTTGCAAATCGATTTTCAAAACCTAAAGGTCCAAGAAATCCCCCCCCAACATGGAATATTTAGATGCATTTTATAGATTTGATGTTGCAGATTTATGAAGTCCTCCTGACGCACCTGGAATGCTCATCCCAGTGAGGTTTCCAACAAAATGAACACATCAAAAGCTGTTGCACGGTATTGGCAGCTCAGGCACTACTTGCACACTCTTCAACTGAAGATTTAAAATAAAGAAGAGTAAAAAAAGGACCAGCAGCTTTCAGTTAATTTACAACAGGATGGAAAGTAAAGCTGGGAATATATGTTTTATCCTAAGGAGGGACATGGTTTTGTTGTGTTTTGGAATGGGATCACTTCAAAAGGATGGATTTGAGCGTAAACTGGGGATAGGACCCAGTGAAGACTGTGGAATGATCTGGAAGGCCAACGGAGCAGAGTGAAGTGGATCAAGCCCCTGGATGGTGTAGGCACAGCATCTCTAACATCACGTTTGTAGGTCCACTGTAACCAAAGACACTTAAATGTTTACATTACTTGGACTAAAAGGGAATTAGCAACCTAGATTTTAGAAATAATTTAAGCTTTTTTATTTCTTTTCTGATTTTTTTTTCATCTGAGGACCTCAGAGAATTTATCTGGATTTGGATCAGTAAGACTAAGATGGTGATTGATCCCATATAAATTACACCCGTGTAATTGACCCTGCTGTCCTTCTATCTGAAAAAAAAAAAACAATAATCCCAAAACACCAACCACAGCAAGCAAAATATTATTGTTTTTCTAAAAAAACAGTGCTTTTTAAAAGGATCTGAGAGTCTCCACCACAAAATTTCAGGCAGGAACTGGAAAGAGAAGATTCCTCACCAGATTCCACTGCTGTTTATATCCTCAGTGGGGAGGGATAAGATGCTGAAAACTGCTTTATATGATTGTTTTCCTGTAAGACAGAAACAAAATTGGGATATGTGGAATTCGGTCAAGAGGAATGTGCTGACCACTGCTGGAGTAGAAAACTCCAGCTGATTTAAAGCTACTTTTGCTGGAGGAATAATCAGCAGTGCCTTATTTTTCACTCAAGGCATAAACTGCTTTAGTGGAATGTGTCTCTCCCCATGGCAGGGCGTTGGGACGAGACGAGCTTTAATGTCCCTTCCCACCCGAACCACTCTGGGATTCTGCGGTTCCGTGATTCACTGATTTCATTCCCGGGCAGGGATATCCTCCTCTCCCTCGCTCTCAAAGGCCCACCAGCCCTTCCCCCATCCTCACTGGCGGTCGGCGTTTTAACGGATTTAACGTTACAACGGACGAGAAACATCGTTAAAATAAACTTTATTACCCGCTGCTCCCCTCCCGCCCCCCAGACCTTCCAGCGCTCCCTCAGCGCTTTCCCGCGCGCACCGCCCCCGGCTCACGTGACCCCCGCCCCGCGCGCGCACGCGCCCCTACCCGCAACGAACTACACGTCCCAGGGTGCCCCGCGGGCCGCGCGTGCGCAGCGGCGCCCCGGCGCTCGGGCCATTTAAATGTGTGTGAGGGAGCCCCTGAAATGGC
>VYXB01000246.1:187231-205121 GCA_013397135.1 Pachyramphus minor
CTGCTGCTGTCAGGGTCGCCCTCATGGCAGGTGCAGCAGCAACGGCTGCGGGAGCGAAGTGTTCTTCCCTCCGTGTTTCCAGTAACGAATTCTAGATCTGGTAGTCTGCTGGGGTTTTTATTTTATTACTATTTATTATCTTCAGTAAGAGGGGATCCTATCAATCCCTACAAATATGTGTAAGGGGTGTCAGAGGATGGTGCCACTCTCTTTTTAGTGACAGGACGAGGAGCATAAATTAAATTAAAATACAACAAGTTCTACCTCAACGTGAGGAAGAACTTCATTACACTGACGGTGGCAGAGCACTGGAACAGCTGCCCAGAGAGGGTGTGGAGTCTCCCTGTCTGGAGACATTCCAGACCCACCTGGATGAGTTCCTGTGTCACCTGCTCCAGGTGACCCTGCCTNGGGAGCGAAGTGTTCTTCCCTCCGTGTTTCCAGTAACGTATTCTAGATCTGGTAGTCTGCTGGGGTTTTTATTTTATTACTATTTATTATCTTCAGTAAGAGGGGTCCTATCAATCCCTGCAAATATGTGTAAGAGGTGTCAGAGGATGGTGCCACTCTCTTTTTAGTGACAGGACGAGGAGCATAAATTAAATTAAAATACAACAAGTTCTGCCTCAACGTGAGGAAGAACTTCATTACACTGACGGTGGCAGAGCACTGGAACAGCTGCCCAGAGAGGGTGTGGAGTCTCCCTGTCTGGAGACATTCCAGACCCACCTGGATGAGTTCCTGTGTCACCTGCTCCAGGTGACCCTGCCTTGGGCTGGATGATCTCCAGAGGTCCTTTCTAACCCTAACAAAGCTGTGATTTCTATAATAGAAAGGCCAAAATATCTCTGGATTTTGGTGTGTGGTGGGTGTGTGTTTGTTTGGGTTTTTTTAACAGCACAGAATGACTCTTCTGGTTCTGCTCGCAAATTTGTCAGAGTAAAAGCCTCTTGGTGAGAGCAATGTAGATAAAAAGTAACTGCAAAAGCTACTGTAATAAAAACACTCTTGTGAATTTTGCTTTTGGAGAGTATGTGAAGGTTTTGTGCCAAAGAAACCAAAGATGCACGTGTTTACAGGAGTCAGGTCTGTAGTGTAAGTTCTGGGTAGGACTGTCTTAAGAATGGTCAAAACTGTTACTAGGAGAGACTTTTTCTCTACTGGTTAATGCTTCTACTCCACTGTACTTGAATAATGACTGTAAAAGCTACTGGATTGTAAACTTCTGCAGTGTTATCAATATTTATCAGGATACAGTTTGAAGCAGTGTGTCCCTGTAGGCTGAAGTGTCACTGTGTCAGTTATAACCCAGAATTAAATAAGGCCTCTTTTAATGAGGGCTTAAACAGTGTGAAAATGAGCATCAAAATTCCTGATTTGCAAAGGAAAGCTGTTTGCTAATCTGAAGCTCTTCACTGCTCGCCCTCAGCTGCGTGTGTTGTGGTTTTAGGAACAGGCTGGATTTCTTTCCCTGACTATCAGTTTTTATTTTGATGTATAATCTAATTAAACTACCTATTACACTGACTATGCTGTGCTTATCTGTGGCCCCAGGTGACAATGAACATCCCCCTGTTTTTGCTGTTTAATAGTGGTGCTGATGTGTTCAGTTACGTGATGTCTGATCATTTTGGAGTAGCTGAGTTATTGGCATTGCTGTCACTTGGCCTCACTGCTGAGCCCATAGTTTAGTGACCTGGCCATAGCTTTTTTCATGTTTAAGATGCTGTAGGCTTTCTGTTTATTTAAAGGAATAATTAAAACTGTATTTCCCTCAAGGTTGTCAGGTGTTATGTTCCCCATAATGTCAGTGTTTAGCTTCACTTCGTACAGTGGTTTCTCACTGTAGTGGGGGGACTCTGCTGTGTTCAGTGGATCCAGCAGCAGCCAGGGCAGCTTTTATCCTGAAAATAGACCACTGGAAGTTCCCAAATGCAAAGATTCCTCAGTGTCTGTGTGCTATTAGGGAGCGGCTTCAAGCAGGCAGATATTCTGAATTAAAACTACCACATGTGTGGGTTTTTAAGTGGTATCTAAAATCAGAAAATGCTTAAAATAAGATACCTTTTACAACCAAAAATTCTTAGAAACATCTATAGGGAAATATTACCAGCAGCTCAGCGGCATAAAATTCTTGTTTAGTTCCAGCTTGGAATCTCTGGTCCCACCAGAACAAGGATCCTGTGATTTGTGTGCTCAGTGCAGTGAGTGAAGCAGTGCCTGTACTCGAGAGCTTGTGCACCTCACTTTGAGTCTTGCAGAAAACCTTATTCCAAGAACCGTTTTGGTTGACTTCCCAAAACAAGTGATACCACCCTGCTCTTCCTGGTTTCCCTGGCTGCAACAGAAAAAAATCAGGGCCTTTGCTGTTTGCAAAGGCTGCAGCAAGCACTGTGAAAACTTGTATTTCAGGTCCTAAGGCTGTTGTATGGAGTGAGTGTTAAGCAATCGACTCTTTCTTTTCTCCATGAGTAATTCTGCTGTTAGACCAGGCTGTTAGGATGGTCACTCATCTCCAGTAACAAGCTCTGGAGACCAAACCAGTAATGATCTGGTTAATCGCTGGGGCTGCACTAAAGAACTTGGAACTGTGTGTGTTTATCCTGACATCCTTTCTCAGAGAGCAGTGTAATATGTTTTTTCCTTGTAACTTCAAGTGTTACAAGAGAAGATACCAATTTGCAGCCCAGGAAAGGGAATTTTGTTAGCTCAAAGCCCCATGCTGAGGGGAAAACTGCAGCTTTGGCTACTGCACCTTCTGGTCGGGTGTTGCCTTCAGCAGCTGGTTGTTCTGATCCCCGTGGCTATCCTGGTAACACAGAGATTTATGGGCATTGTTGGATCAAATAGTTCTTTGATTCAGGCACATTAAAATCTTGTATGGCAATTGAGTTTTTAACAGCTGGAGCATCAAGTTTTGTAACTACCTCTGTCACTTGCTAAATGTCATTTGAATTAGTTTTTATTCTTGAAAGATAAGCAGCTTAAACTATTACATTTTGCCTAACAGAGCTACTTCTTTACATTTTACCTCTCAGGCTTTTACAGGGGAATTAACCTTAAAGAAAACTCCAAAACAGCCACTTAATTTCTATCTCTGCATTAACTAAGTAGTTAACTATAAAACTGGCAGAAGGTAGCTGAAGCTGTGGATGTGATGATCTGGATCCTTTAACTCAAAAGATCAACAGTCTAAGACTTAAATATTTTTACCTCTAAATGTCAGTAACGCTTGTACCTCTTCAGTTGCACTGTTTTGCTTCTATATGACGTGTCCAAAATCAGGGAAGTGTTCTGTAATGAAAGTCTTGATGTCTAAATGTTACACACACTTGTTTGTCCTCTTCCCCTGCATGGCACTGCCTTAAATGTCAGAAGTTATTAATGTACTTAATTATAGATGTTCTGAAATACAGACTCCTTTAAAAGGCATTCTAATAAATCTGTTTAAAAATGGAAATATTTCTAAAATATTAAGCTTGAGTGTTTATCTGTGTAGTACTAGAAATACTGCATTTTTGGTTGTCTAATTAAGTCAAAAGTCAGGGTATTATTACTGGTCAAACTCCCTGGGAATAGATCACTTCAAGTGAGAGGCTGAATTCTTCTGGGGTGAATATGCTGCAACTGCAGAACTCTAACCTCCTCTTTATTGTTGCTGCCAGAAACTCCAGATGAAAATGGCAAAACCCAGCGAGCTGACAGTCTTATTATGAAGAAGATAAAGAAAAAAAAGAAAAAGAAACACCGGGAAGATGTGAGGGGGAAGCGCCTGAAGATGTACAACAAAGAAGTGCAGACCGTGTGCGCTGGGCTCACTCGCATCGACAAAGAGACTCTGTCTCAAGGACAGTGTGACAGCTTGGAGGTGAACAAGGAATCCTTCAGGTACCTGAAGGATGAGCAGCTCTGCAGACTGAATTTGGGGATGCAGGAGTATCGGATACCCCAGGGAGTACAAACACCGTTTGTGACACACCAGGAGCACTCTGTTCGCAGCAGCTTCCTGAAAACTGGCACTAAATTTAGTAACTTCATTCACGAGGAACACCAGTCCAATGGAGGTGCTCTGGTCCTGCATGCCTACATGGATGAACTCTCATTTTTGTCTCCAGTGGAGATGGAGAGATTTGCAGAAGAGTTTCTTGCGTTGTCATTCAGTGAAAATGATAAAAATGCAGCTTACTATGCCTTAGCCATAGTACATGGAGCAGCTGCTTATTTACCAGACTTCCTGGATTACTTTGCTTTTAACTTTCCTAACACTCCAGTGAAAATGGAAATTTTGGGCAAGAAGGACATTGAAACAACAACAATTTCAAATTTTCATTCTCAGGTAAGAACTGTTTAAAGGCATAAAAGTTGCACAGCACCTAGATTTGATTAATCTCATTAATCCAGAGCAGGGATGTCGTAAAATACATGAGTCACAAATTCATGTTCTAAGCAGATGAAAAAGATGTTGGGACTGTGCTGTTTATTCCTGTTTCAGCTTAAAAGCTCACTGGTAGTTGATGATTCACACCTCAGACATGGCTGTGACCTGAGGAAAGATCTGCACTGATCATCTCTTTCTTCTAAATGTGGGAAAACACTGAGATTGTTCAAAACAACAGCTAAGTCTGTATCAAGAATTGCAAAGACTGCAAATGCTAACACTTTTATTATTATTATTATTCAACAGATCTGGGGGTGTGTGGGTTTTTTGGTGGTTTTTTGGGTTTTTTTGCAATTGCATTACTTTCCAGGTTCCAGTATGTCATTCACATTTTTTTTAAACATCTTGATTCTATCAGCAGCTGGTTTTGGGTGTTTAGACTTCCTAACTTGGAAATGGTAGAGTATCTTTTTAATTCCCTTGGAAAAGGACTTTCATTTTGTGTATTACCCTGGTTTCCATAGTAGGTTTAAGCTAGTTTAGATTCTGAAACTGTATCTCCATGTAACTTAAAGGGAGAACCTCTTAGATTTTAGTCCTGTGATCAAACTCAGAAATATCTATGAACATACAACAAGGTTAGAATTTAGATAAGTTTAATTTAGATGGATAAAGCTTCTTTCTGTTTAGTCTGAGACTGGATTCAAACTGCTGATTACTCTTCAAGTCTTTATTCAAGACATTTGAATAAATTAATTCCATTTACTGGTTCACCTGTTGGAAGGATAAATCTGAAACTCTGTAGCAGATTGCACTTTGCTACTATTGGAACAGACCTTTAGCAACAGATTTTGAAATGTTAATACTTGTGAATGGGCTGTTTGGATCTCTCCAGGGTTTACCAAATGCTTATAAGCAAGATTTGCATTGGAAAAACAATTCCTGCTTTATGGAAATGGTCACTGTGGAATCTTTGAATACCATTAAATGAATAATTCTCACACTTGGCTTATGAATTTGTTTGGCAATGAATAGCTGCTGCTGCACTTGTTTTAACCAGCCTCTGTTTCTTGGTCTAAGTAACTCTTGGTGCTCACAGAGTTCTCAGAGTGCAGAGTACCCCAAAAACCATCTCTGCTCTGGGCAGGAGCACTTGTGCACTGTACACACCTGAGTGCTGCAGATGGGAAACCTGTCCACAGGTTGGGCTTTAAAGTCTTCAGGATTAGTGATGTGTCTGTGTTATTTGGTGTCATGGTCGCATTCTAACTCGAGTGTGTGTGGTGACCCCTAAAATGGCTTAACAGAGCCACTGGGATATTTAACAACTGCATTTTTCTGGGGTGAATGTCCTGTGAACATGAATCCTGGTACTATAAATACACGTGAGGAATGTATGGTAATAAATAAGAGGCTTTGTTGGGTTATAATCTGCGCTGGTACTTCAATTAATTCTATTTTAAGTACTGTCTAAACTTGATTAAGATTGAGTCATGACATAAGGTTCAGTTGGTCTAAACCACTTGTCTAAACCCAGCTCCAGCATGACCTGGTTAATCCTCTCTGGCTGAAGTATGTTACTGCAGTTCACTCTGAGCCAACAGGAGCTGTCACAGGCAGCTGAAAAGGGGCTCTGCAGGGAACACACATGGTGGTTAAATTTAAGGAAGCATTTAAATTGGTGGTGGGTTCACCCACGTTTTGCAGGCTGCCTTATCTTGAAATGGAGAAGGCCACAATGCCCTGCTTGCAAGAGCCAGGGGAGGATCAGCCTGCCTGTTGTGCTGCTGCTCCTTGGCAGCACTGAGGAATGAACAGACGGGCCAAGCTTCACTTCTGACCTTTCTGGATGAGAACTGTACAGTACAGAAGCACTTTGTAGTTATACTTTTGCAGATTAAGCATGTTACACTGTTGTGTGCTGTAACACTGATTATTTTTAATTGGAGATAACGAAGTCACCTCCATTCTGGGTTCCTTTGCTGTGCATGAGCTTGTTTGCTGCACTGACCCATCCTGTGGTGAGGAGATTTTGAGCATTGGGTAATTGAGTCCTGGAGACTCAGTCTCAAGAAATGAAGATTTGATCTGTAAACTGCAAGTTAATGTGACCTTTGGTTTACACAACGTTGAGCTGTTTTGTACCTTTTCAGAGAAACTGAATTTTTGTAGGAAGTGTCTCCAGTTCAAAATAAGGACTTTAATCTGGAAGAAATGATAAATGTCTGGTGATAATTAACTGCCTTGCCAGGGGAATTCCTTTGTTCTCAGGGAAGTGAGTTTATAGCAAGCACTCCAGTGTGTGTTTGGAGCATAAATGTTTGTTTTCAGTATCTTAAAATAATTAAGATTAAATGTCTTCTGGATTTTTTGCTTGCATTGGCTCCCATTGGTTCTACTACTTTAGTACTGAAGCTAAGATTTAGTTTGGAGTTGTTCACAAGCTTTAAAGACTCAGATCACTGAGCAGTAATTTGTAAGCTTTCTTCACATAAGGGCACAATTTAATTTGGAAGCCCTTAGCAGTGCAGCTAGAATGAACTCTCATTTTCCTTATCACTTGTTTCAATACAACTGCTTGCAGTTCTACTCAGTGAATTGGAATATATTTAGACTTAAAAAAACGGTTCTACTATTTTTTTCCCCCAAGAAAAAACTGATCAGCTGCCTGTTGAATTCTCTCTCTGATCCAAAGGAGAGTTAGGCTGTCACAGAGGAGTGGGGGTTCTGGGAAGAGGCCAGGAAAGAGCTGGGGAAGTAGGTTTGCATAAGCTGTTGTTCCTTCAAGCAGCCAACAGGTGATAATTGGGGAAGGTTTCCTACTCCTGCTGTCAGAAAAGGTTCCTCTGTTCCTTACAGCTTTGGTTAATGAACTGCCTCACAGTTTGGGTCTCCCCCATGTGAACTTCTCTTATTCTGGAATGGCAACTTTTTTTTTAGCAGAAGCTACCCAAGTGTGAAGTGGAGAAACTGTGCATCTGCACTGCAGACTTCATTTGGTTTGTCACTAGAGCCACACAACCAGTGCCCAGTGGTCTGGCTGCAGTCAGACATGTCACCCTTGCTGTGCTGGTGTCACTGTCCTGTTCCTCTGTCAGTAGTAACCCCCTTGTGCTCCTGCTTTCTTCCTTGTAGCCAAGTGTTTGTGTGGTTGGTTTTATAGCTGACTTGGCACGTTGAAATATTGGCACTGTTATCTCATTCGTGCTTTCTTGCAACTGGAGAGAAACTTCTGAGACTTAACCTCATTTGTCTCCAGCTGATGCCTCATCTGTGTGTCCTCTCCTCACCCTTTGGGGTTTTGCTGCTCACTTAACCCTTGGAGAAGCAGGGCAGGGGCTGAGGTGGCTCAGGGACATGCAAATAAATACCAGCTCTGTGAGTGGGACAGGAAACACTGGTGCTGTCTGTTCCTGTTCTCACCCAAGTGTGGGGAGCACTGATAGGCACATCATGCAGCTGCAAGAAAATGTCTCCCTGACACTGAAGAGCTAATTTTAACCATGCCTATAACTCACTGTCAGTGGGAGTGTGTGGAGCAGGGGGTACACAGGGTAGTGTGGCATCTGAAAGGGCACAGTGGTCTTACTGGGCCCCATGGTCCTTACACAGCACTAATTCTGGTTTTAATTCTTAAGTGGTTTTATTTCATTTCTGTTAAAATCTACCAAAACACTGAAATCCAATATTTCCCTGAAGTATTTCTATTGTCCCCTTTATAACTCTTGAATTCTTCTGGTTGTTTTCATTGTGTTCCAGTGTATTAAAAAAACCTTCCAAACTTAAAGCTTCTAGTTTTTCATTTCCTTTGAAAACATTACACAAAAAAACTGCATATGGAATCATAATTCATTTTAACTTGTGACAAACACCTGTGAAATACTAGTGACTCTCAACAGGCAGTTTCAGGAGAGCAGATCTCATCTGGAAGTGGTCTGTCTCCACTCACAGAAACAGTGCCAGGCAGTTAAACTTTGCTGACTTAAGGACCAGAATAATTCAGTCCTTAGTTCCCCTGTAGGTGCCCAGAACTGGAATATTGCTGTGGTGTTCCAGTGCTCCTGCTCTGAGCTGCATTCAGTGAGGAGAGTGAGCTAAACTTCTATAATTAAGCAGCTAAATATCTATGGCTGCTGCTAGAGAATAAAATTGCAGCAGTAACTCTATTTTTCCCTAATTACTCTCTCCTAATTTACCTCCAGCGACCTCATGGAGTAATTTAGTAACATCTGGTTTGTTGACTAAACATGCAAAACTGAAACCAAACTTAAACTAAGCTGCTGCGTCCACATGTCTATAAATGGAGTTAGTTATAAAACACATGACTAAAATTGCCAATTTAGCAGTAATGTTCTGTCCCTGTCCCACCACTCAGCCATGGAGAACAGCTGGAGTTTTTCACCACTGGAAGCACTCAAACACAGAGCTTGGAGCTCAAACATAACTGAGTGTGCAAAACAGACTAATTGTGGCAACATTTCTGCTCTCTAACATCAAATACCTGTGGTATCTACATGGAACCTGCTCTGTGACCATATGGGATTTACAGCTGCAGTCCATAGGATGAGGCTGGACAACACTGGAGTCTTGCCAGGGTTCTCATCCAGGAACAGGAAATTAGTAGGAAAAATTTCCAGATGCCCTTGGAAAGTGGGACAGTCTGTGCTCCAGAGGATGTCCAAGGGCTGTAAGTGAGATTAAAGTGTCTCTGGCCACAGCACTGACAGCAGGTTCTACTGCTGGTGGTTACCCTGAAGCTGTTGGTCATGAGCACTGGGTTTCTGGCTAAACTTCTCATTTCCTCAGTCTCCTGTTCACTTTTGTGCAGGGCCACTGCATGAGGGACAGTGAGATTTTTTCACTACAGTTGCAGGGGAAGGATCTCTGGGACAAGACTGGAATAAAGAATGTGCTTATTCCAGGGGAACATGCAGTTTGAAATGTAGAAATAACAGTCAGCTGCACAAACTAGTGGAGAATTGAAGCTTGCTCTGGTGAAAGACTGAGTCACAAGGAAAGCTTGTGTGGTTGTTTTCTCAAGTCAGCCTGGAAGTGTTGAATTGTTCCTGAATTAGTGAAATACTCCCTTGCTGTTATTCAAACTAGAGAAGGATTTCCTGTCAGGAGCGCGGGCAGGAGTTGTTTCTCTTGGGATGCCCTGTGGGCCTGTGTTCTAAACAACAACAAAGGCACAGCTGCTGAAATAGAGGTAGATGAGTCCAGCTGTGGCCTGGGGTGTTGTGACAGTCCATTTGACTCTCCTGTAGCAGAACTCAAGGCGTGGTGTTGTTTCCTCTCTGGGCTCCCAGGTCAATCGGACGTACTGCTGTGGCACCTACAGAGCAGGACCCATGCGGCAGATCAGCCTGGTCGGAGCAGTGGATGAAGAAGTTGGGGACTACTTCCCAGAATTTCTAGATATGTTGGAAGAATCTCCGTTTCTTAGAGTAAGCAGCAACTTGTGGTTTGTTCAGAGCACTGTAGATATTTAAGCAATTACAAGGTTTCATGTATTTCAAAGTAATTAGAAACCGTAAGGTGTTTTCTTTATTGATGTGCTTATTTGGGCTACTGGGGTTCATTCTTTCCTGTGTCCAGTTGAGAGGTATGGAATGAGGTAGCTATAATTGTGTGGATAATTAAAATAATATAGTTTATCATATATATGGACTACATAGTCCTCTGCTTCCCTGAAAACTGAATTTGATAAAGCTAGCCCAGAATATATTTTACCTCTCAAACTTACTTAGTTTCTGTGCAATTCTTTTGACAGCAAATTTGAACCAGTTTTACCAAAGGCAATTTTTCTATCTCACCCAGTGTTTTGTGTTATGTGTGTTTTGTGGGTTGTTTTGTTTCTCTTTTCTTTTTAGATGACTCTGCCCTGGGGGACTCTCTCTAGTCTCAGACTTCAGTGCAGGTCGCAGAGCGATGACGGGCCCATCATGTGGGTGAGGCCAGGAGAGCAGATGATCCCCACAGCTGATATGCCAAAATCACCCTTCAAACGGCGCCGGTAAGGCTTGATCTGCCTCCAGTGACAGAAGAAAACCATTGCAGTTTTGCCTGTGTTAGGTTTGAGAACAAAAACAAAGTCCTTGATGTGTAACCAGTTCTTCAGATGACTAATTCGGATTTAAGCTTCACTTTCGCTTTTCTTTCAAATTGGCTCAGCTGATAAAACAAATGTTGCTTGTGATGGTTATCTTCTTTCACCACTTTTATGTCCTAGATCAGTGCTTTCTTAAGATTAAAAACCTCTTTCATTATCCTTCAGGAGGCTTATTTTATTCATCTTATTTCTGTGGTGAGGGCAGCTCTAAAACAGCAGAGATTCTTACACTGCTCGTGCTACATTTTAATGTTAGTGCTAAAGCACTTGTTGTACTGTCTGCCTGCTCAGGAAATATTGGGGTGTACTTACATGTTCCTCAGAAAGAGAACAAATTTTAGGAGACTTGGAAGCATATTTTAATTGTCATTTCAGGGAGGATTTTTTTTTATGTACTCCCAAATAACTGAAGTTCAGGTTCTATTAAGATAGCTCTATTTTACATACCATTAAATTCCTGGAGGAATTCTTCCAGCATGAGTGATTGGATTTGTTTGATCTCATAACCTGAATTGTACTTTGCTGTTTTTATTCAGCAAAAGGTTGAAACAAAACCGAGAAGAAATCAGAGGGGGAAGCGCTTTGTTCTTTTGAAGCCTTCAGATTACTGTAACACAAATATTTATTTCTGAGGAGTCTGAAACACTTTCAGTGTGTGTTTTTATGACATTATAGGTCAATGAACGAGATAAAGAACCTGCAGTACCTACCTCGGACCAGCGAGCCCCGCGAGGTGCTGTTTGAGGACAGGACGAGAGCTCACGCTGACCACGTGGGGCAGGGCTTTGACTGGCAGAGCACGGCTGCTGTCGGGGTCCTGAAGGCTGTGCAGTTTGGGGAATGGTAAGTGCTGCTGGAATGCAGCTGTTCTACACTTCCTCTTTAAAAATAAAAGATAATTTCCTGGAAAACAAGCCTAATCAGAAATCTGATTTTTCTCTAGTGAGATAAAATCTTCCCAGTGCTGAAAACCACAAGCTGCATACCTGCTGTTTTCCCCTCTTGAAGCATTAAAAGATTGCAGAATATTTTAGTGATATAGAAAAGCCTTAAAATACCATGCCTGGACCATCATCCCTGATAGTTCATTTCCTGAGCAGGTGTATTAATTCCAGCTTCTGTAACAGTAATCTAAGAACTCAGTGTAATTAATTTCACAGCTGCAGTGTCTTCTCAGGTCATGTGCCCAGGATATTGCTGGTGACCTTGCAGACCTTTTCTAGACTTGCATCACTGTAATTGCTAGAAATTATAGGGGGAATTGGATTGCACGATGCAATATCAGTAGATTTTTGTATGAATAAAGGGTGCCAGGACTTCCTTCACTCTGCTTCATGGCTGCTGAATGGAATCCAGCTCCTCATTGCTTCAGCTGCAGAGTTAACTTTGTTATTTTACATTTTTCCTTTCATGCAGAATTATTCTGTCCAATTAAAAAATGGAAGAATTGAGGCAAACTGTGGTTCCTAGAACACAGAGAACTTTGGTAGTGGCATTTTGAATCTAGTTCTTGATTATTTTGGTATATTGTCCCTGAAAACATCACTTCTGTTGTGAATGCAGCAAGAAAGAAGAGGGGGAAAAAGACAAATTTATGAATTATACTTCTTTTTCAAAATACATATATGGAGAAGTGATGAGACTTTGTGCACAGTGTGGAACTGAGGAAGGTTGTTGGTTCAGTGAACCTTTCTGCTGGAAAGAACTGTAATTCTCATAATTCAAATTCTCTAAAAATTCCTGGAATTCTCATCTTTTCTAGGAGTGACCAGCCTCGTATAACCAAAGATGTGGTTTGTTTTCATGCTGAAGACTTCACTGATGTTGTGCAGAGACTTCAGCTGGACCTGCATGAACCTCCAGTGTCACAGGTATTGGATCTTCCCTCGTGACAGCTCATTCTTAATGTTTTGGGAGTAGTTTCTGGCAGATCTCAGGTTCTCTCTAGAGTCAGCCCTTTTGTATCCCCAGTGGCCCTCAGTTCTCACTCTCTTGGACTATTTCCTCATGTTTCAGGATAGAATAGTTCAGTTGGAAGGGACCCTTTTCTTTTCCTCTCCCCCAAGCTGGGATTTAGGCTGTGAGTCACAGTGTGTGCTGTAGAAACAACCTGTTGATTAAGAAGTCATGTGTGCCTGTTCCTGCTTTTTCTAATGTCTGATGTTGTCTTAAGAGGTGGAGACATCTCAACTCAGTCCTGTCAGCCCAAATAATGCAGCCCATGTCACACCTACTGTTTCCAGCTGTAACTAGAGAATCCACTTCATTCTGCTCTCCCAAGATGTGCACATTGGCTAAATTGTGTTTTAAACATCCAATCCTCAGTTAAATTGTAACTTTTACCCATGAAACAGAACCATTCTGTTTTAGACATGAATTAAGTTGAAAATAGGAGGAAACCTGAACTGTTTGAAGAGTCTACCACTAACTTTCCCATCTCTCCTTCTCCCAGTGTGTTCAATGGGTGGACGAAGCCAAACTAAACCAAATGAGACGGGAAGGCATTCGCTATGCTAGAATTCAGTTGTGTGACAATGACATCTACTTCATCCCTAGAAATGTCATTCATCAGTTCAAAACAGTGTCAGCAGTCTGCAGCTTAGCCTGGCACATCAGACTTAAACAGTATCACCCTGTGGTGGGGGAGAATTCTCCAAATGCAGACAGCAATTCAAGCCTCAACAGTAATATTCCTGGAAAGACAGAGGCAGAAGGTGAACCCCAAGGTGTGAGTGTAAAAATAGAGTCTGAAGACCCAGGTATAGAAGTTCAGCTTACCCCAGGGGTGCTCTCCTCCTCTGTTTCTTCAATATCAGGACTTGTGCAACCAGATCAGGTGGCCCAGCCCCTTCCAGATTTTAAAATAGAGTCTGATCAGCAACACAATCCACAGGATCATGCAGGCTCTTCTGTGTGATATGTATATAATCAAATGTTTTTTTAACAACTTTTTAAAATTTTGATGTGAAGTTATAGTTTTATAACTGGCTTATGTTTTATTGGAGAAATCTTGCCTATAATTCTATAAAGAAAGGTGACATTCCAAAATGTCAAGCATATCTTTTTTACACAGATTATGCAAAATTCAAGTTGTATTTTAACCCCTTAGTACAACCTGTAACAGTGGTCTACCACTTCTTTCTGTTTAAGTAAAGAGATGTTGAATATCTTCTCAAAGTCAGATTGAAATTCCTCCAGGAACATGAAATGGTTGAACTCCATTGGTCAGTGTTATTTCCCTACTTTTACTTTATCTCTAATCTTCACCAGAAAGTGATGCTTTTGTAGAAGACTTGCAAAGTGACTTCCCCATCTCCATTTTAATTGCTTTTAAAAAAGTTTAAAAAAAAAAAAAAGGAAAAAAAAAAGCAAAAGAAAAAATAGAGAAAGCACAGCACTTTTGATGATTTGTGGAGTTTTTGGTATGTCTGTTCTTGACATGTTGGTTTATATACAAACTATAGAAATTGATGTTTCTCACAGTTCCTACAAGGGTGATCTGTAAAGTGAACTGAAGCAAGTGTCTGATCCTGTTGAAATGCAATGACTTACTGACCTAACACTTCTCATAGCACTGCTTATGTTGTTCGGTGTGAGGGTTTTTGCTTCCAAAATACATCTTTCCTGAACGTGGTAAATACTAGTGTCAAAATTAGAGAACCTATTGGTAGTCTTGTGGAGGAAACTGCTATCTTTGAGCACTTTAAGGCTTTAAAATACTTAACCAACTTGGCAGCTTGTTTTGATCGGGTCGTAACGTGTCCAATGGATCCACACTTTCCCTTGTACTGATGCACTTAATATAATAAGCATTGAGTTGATATCTGACTTCCTAGAATAAGGACAGCCTTACTGTGTAAGTTCTGTATTAGTATTTCACAAATAAAAAGTATTATGGCATTGGACTGCTTTTTCCATGTGTAGCTCCTGGGTGCCCAGTTACTGTGGAAAAATCAGTGGCACGTGCTCGATGTGTAGAGTGTCAGCTATCAACAGTTTTTAAACAATCTTTCAATATTTCTGGATGTTAACGTGTAATCTGTATTTGACTTTCACTCACCCCATTTATTACTGCTCTTTCCTGTCATCAAAAGGAAAAGTCCTGTCCCTTTTCCCTCTCCCTCCCTTCTCCCCCACATTTAGAGTACAAGTTGGGTTTTGGTGCAACTTAAGCTGTCTCCAGATAACTTTATTTGTTCTAATCCTCACTGGAGTAGGAAAGATTTGAAACACTATGTTAGACTAGACAAAAGCAAAGATGCTGTGTTAGTTCTGGATGCATCTTTTTAATATCAATTATTACTCTTCTCTTTATAAGGGTCTCTAAAATATGTTACTCTATTATAAATCTTACTTTGTGCAATATTGTTTGTGTAGGCTTTTATATACATATTAGCACCTCAGTGTAGAGGTCACTATTTTAAACTGATAGAGAAATAATCCTCAGAAGATACTGCAGTGATTAGTTAGATCCTGTATTACTCCTTATGTGTATGTATGTATTGTCTTCGGTACAAAAATGAGGACTAGGAAATATTTCAATTTAAAACTAATTTACAGATTGAAGTGGTAGTGACTTGTTTAGTAATCTGTGTAAATAAGGTGTTAGAATGGAAAGCTTTTATGATGAGAAGTAATGTGATTCATGCAGGGGTGTAATTTAATCTTAGCAGAAATTCTAGATGACTCAGCGCGGTTCCCAAACGAGCCGTCACTTCTCTGGTGGGTTTTTTTCCACTTTTTATGTTGAGAGGAATTTCATAGCTTTAAGGGTTGTGCAAAGTAAAATTCCTCACAGGCAATAGTGGTTTCAGTTCATCCTTCACATTCAGAGGTCGTATTTCCCAAGGGTTGTTCTTTCCTTTTGACGAGTCTGCGAGTCTTCCAAGTGCCCGTTCCACCCTTCCCGTGCTGCTCCTCGGCCCTGGCAGCACAGGCACATCCTGAGGTGGCCCTTCCCTGGCAGCACAGGCACATCCTGAGGTGGCCCTTCCCTGGCAGCCAGCACTGATCACTCAGGAACTGACAAACCTGCAGAGAACACAAGCTTAACTTCAAAGGCAGAATAAACAGATTGAGCCCCCATTGACCCACTTGTCTCTTTTATTGGGGAAATTGAAACAGAGTGAAGAGGGAATCCATTTGGAAATCCACTGTAAATTCTAGTAGCATGTTTTCAAAGGAATGAGTTAAGACCAGAGTGACTCATGTTACTCTCCAAACTGTAGCTTTAGTGAAATCTGTGACAACAGCCTGAAATACCTGGAAGATGCTCTGACTTCCTCTTGGATGGAGGGACATGACCAATAGCATCCTGCTCTCTGTGCTCTGCTCAGTTTCTAACCTAAAGCCTAATGTCAGATTAAAATGCACATTAAAAAAGGTATCTCTGGATGTTACTGATGCATGTTTGGAAGATTCAGGGAGAGAGGGGCTGTTTGAGAACCTCTTACTAAATCCATGATCACCTCTGTTGTGCTTTAACCAGACTGACAGACTTTCAAACTCCACCTCACCTCTGGATGTAAAGTACAACAGGGATTGCTTGGGAAGCTGGTCACTGTCCAGCCATCACTTCAGTTGCACTGAAAACACCAGAGCAGAGTCAGAACAAAGCCCTGATGGCACAGGTGTAAATGTCCAGAACAAGAGCTGTAGAACCCTGATTTTAGTGAGCAGCAGCTGTTTAGAGATAAAGAAATGAGTTCAAGCCACTTACTGTTTGAGCAGAACAAATCTCTAGGCAGGGCAAAGTAAATATTTCTGAATGTCTCATGTTAAATAGCTGCTATTTGAATTTCTCTAAGATTTCTTGAAGCAGCCTCCTTAATGAGATAATCAAGGGTTGTTCTAAGACAGGCTGAGAAAGTTGGGGCTGCTCAGTCTGGAGAAGAGAAGGAGCATGGAGACCTTAGAGGACCTTCCAGGATCTGAAGGGAATTACAGGGGAAGACGAAGAGGGACTTTTCATCAGAACTGGAGTGACAGGACAAGGGGGAATGGGGACAAACTGAAAGGGGAAGTTTAGGTTAGTTTTTAGGAAAAAAACTTCACTGTGAGGGTGGTGAGACACTGGCACAGGTTGCCCAGGGAGGTTGTGGATGCCCCAACTCTGGAAGTGTCCAAGGCCAGGTTGGAGCAACCCGGGGTAGTGGGAGGTGTCCCTGCCCATGGCAGGGGGTGGAACTGGATGAGCTTTAAGGTCCCTTCCAACCCCTTTAGATTCTCTGGTTCTCAGTGGACCCCAGATAGATACAGTTCCTAAATATGAATGTGCTGGTGTGTTACTGTAAATCCTCGATTTTCTGTTTATGAGGATCTGCTCTGTGCTATGTGTCAGGTAATGGGTAGAAAATGCTCCTGCTTTATACTGGAGACAACTGGCACTGCCCAAGTGTTCTGTCCGGAGAGGGATCAGCTTTGAGACACAGAACTGAGCTTGGGCCCTACTTTATTTAAAAGTGCTGGGGACCAAAACATTATAGGGTTAAAGGCAGTGCTAGAAAGGGATTGCAAGTGCAATTTAAAGCTGACATGCCAGCTGGATTCGGTTTCCTCTCTCCTCTAGACAAGCTCCAAGGCATTTTGTGCAGACACCTGACATGTTCCCTTCCAGGAAGGGGGGGGGACACCCACGAGGTGTTCCAGGGGATTTATAAGGAACACTTCTCATAGGTGTAGATCCAGACAAAGGGCTCTGCTGTGCTCTGCCAGGTTACACTTCAGTTCCCCTGGCCGAGGCAAAGTGTCAGAGCTCTCCCCAAGCCCTGCATCGGTCTGAATCCAGGTAAACTCTGGAGCTGCAGTTCCCGAGGGGTGCTGAGCCTTGGCAGCTCTGCGCTGGCTGCGGGGGCTGGAGAGGAGGAGAAGGATTGTTTGTTCTCCCCCAGAGCCTGTTCTAGACCTTCTTGTGCTGCCCAGGGATGTGACCCGCGCTCCGAGCAGCGCCCAGGGCGCTCCGAGCATCCCCCCAACACCCCCAGCTCCCCCCGATTTCTCTGTACAACATGTAAAGATACCGACTCCTGCATTGCTGTTTGGTGATTTCATTTGATTTGATTGGCAGCTACGATGATTTTTTTTTTCTGTGGTTTTAATTTATCCGAGGTCTCTGCCTGCAGAGGACGTGTACAATTGCCTGGACGACTGTTTGCTTTGTGCGGCCTTAGTTGTATTTATTGCCCTTGGCGCGTGTGCGGGGGCGGCCCCCCCGCGCCGTCGGTAGCTGACTGTATACACCAGTGTCAAACTGTTAAGCTATTTCTTTGTAAAATAGTCCGGCGGAATGCATAGAAATTTTTTTCCTGTAAAGTATTTTTTTAATAAACAAAAAGTCTGATTTTGTCCTTTAAAAACCCGTCTGGGCGCTTCTTTCCTCCGCGGACTTTGGGGGGGGGGGG
>VYXB01000246.1:205194-283570 GCA_013397135.1 Pachyramphus minor
GGGTCGGTACCGGGACAGGGCCGGTCCCGCCACCCCCCATGGCCTGTTGCGATGCCATTTCATGGTACCAGAAGAAGGTGAGTGCGGCGCGGCGCGGGCGGGCGCGGGCCTGGCCGTGCTCTCAGCCTCCTCTCCCCGCAGATCGGGGCCTACGACCAGCAGATATGGGAGAAGGCTGTGGAGCAGACACAGATGAAGGTACCGGCGGCGGGGACCGGGGGGTGGGTAAGGGCCGGGCCCCTCGCCGCTGACCCGGCCGTGTGTCCCGCCCCGCAGGGCTTCAAGAACAAGCCGAAGAAGAAGGGGCACATCCAGCCCGACCTCATTGATGTGGATCTGATCAGCGGTGAGCGGGGCCCGGTGTGGGGACGCGGCTCTGGGGCACCGAGGGGACGGCTGGAGCTGTACCGAGGGGAGTGAAGTGGGATATCAGGAAAATGTTCTTCCCACAGAGGGTGGTTGGCACTGAACAGGCTGCCCAGGGCAGTGGGCACAGGCTGCCAGAGCTCAAGGGGTATTTGGACAATGCTCAGGGACAGGGTGGGATTTTGGGGTGTCCTTTGCAGGGCCAGGAGCTGGACTGGATGATCCTTGTGGGTCCCTCCCAGCTCAGGATATTCCATGGTCCTGTAGAGGCATCGCAGCTTTGGGCAGGGCAGGGGAAGCAGAACCTGCCTGTGCTTCCAGGGGTGCCCCTGCCCGTGAGCCCTGGGGCAAAAGGGGTGTTGAAATCCCGAGAGCAGAGGCAGGAGGAGTGCAGGGGGTTCAGCACAAGTGGGTGGTGCTGGGAGCAGGTTTGGGTGGGCAGGGAAGAGGCTGCTTCAGCTGTGCCTGTTGGGGCTCTGGAGCTCGGGCAGGTGCCTGAAACGGGGCTGCCCAAAGAGGAACTCATCAGTGAGGGGACTCTTGTGATTCACAATTAATGATGGCTTGTTTGTCCTTTAATTCCAAGGCTCTACCTTCGCCAAAGCCAAGCCTGAAATTCCCTGGACGTCACTAACGCGGAAGGGGATTGTGAGAGTTGTGTTTTTCCCCTTGTTCAGCCAGTGGTGGATACAGGTCACTTCCCAGAGGATTTTTACGTGGCTCCTGGTGCTCTATGTTATGCAAGGTGAGGGTGGGAGCAGGCTGAGCCATAATCCTTGTTCTGCAAGGAATGTGATGCCAAAAAATGTGTGGAATGGGGACATGGAGTAGGGGTGGACCTGGCAGTGCTGTGGGAATGGTTGGACTCTGGTCTCCAAGAGCTTTTCCAACCTTAGTGATTTTGTAGTCTGTAAGTTTGTAGGGATCATATCTGGAACCTACTTAATGTACATTTCAAGATGTGTGGCACCAGCATTTGCAGAAATGAAATAATAATTATAAAATAAAGCAGGGGAAAAGTAAATAGTTTAGACAGAATTGGGTTGTGCTGGGCTGTAACTGTATGGTTTGATCTTATACAAGATGCTGCTCATCTTTGCCTGCATTTAGGGAACCTAAACCCCCTCTCTGCCTCTCATTCACCAGGGGACACAGTGCTGGTGCTTTGCTTTTTGGCATCTTTTCCTGGAGTTGATTCCCAGGCTGGGTTGACTGGTGAAGGGACTGGAACACAAGACCTGTGGGGAGAAGCTGAGGGAGCTGGGGTTGTTTAGTCTGGAGAAGAGGAGGCTTAGAGGTGACCTCATCACTTTCTAGAACTACCTGAAGGGAAGTTACAGCCAGGTGGGGATTGGTCTCTTCTCCCAGGCAACAGGACAAGGGGGCTGGAGCTCTGCCAGGGGAAATTTAGGCTGGATATTAGAAAGGAATTCTTTCCAGAAAGAGTGGTCAGGCATTGGAATGGGCTGCCCAGGGAGGTGGTGGAGTCACCGTCCCTGGAGGTTTTTAAACTGAGATTGGACACAGACTGGAGTTGGACAAGGGTTGATCTCTGAGGTCTTTTCCAATCGATTCCATGATTCTATGATTCTGTGAGGGACCTTCAAGCTCCTCTCACCGTGTTTCCTCCTCCGCAGTGGTGGCAGTGGTGCTGTACCTCCTGGTGCCCGCGGTGAGTGCCAGCGAGGTGATGGGCCCCCTGTGCCTGATGCTGCTGCTGGGGACAGTTCACTGCCAGATCGTGTCCACGCAGGTGAACAGACCCTCCGGGAGCAACGGGCTGAGCCGGCGCCGCAGGTGAGGGACGGGGGTGGCACCACAGCCGGGGACACCAGGGGCACGTGGGTTGAGTTTTGCCTCCTCTGATTGCTGCAGCAAAGGTTTTCTCCACGTTTTGCCTGATGCACCTTTCCCAGTGGTGTCCTGGGGGTGTATGCAGAGCTTCTGTTAATCCAAATAAAACTTATATTAAGTAATAAAATTTAATGAAATAAATTAATGGTAAAATGGTTATAGAATTATTCTTAAAATGGGTATAAAATTAACTTGAAATTACATTAAAATTGTAAAGTTATTAGAAAATGGTTGTAAAATTAGAAATTATTATAAGTTAAAATTATAAAGTTATTAGAAAATTATGGTAAAATTAACTATAAATTATAAATTATATNTACAACTATATAAGATACAATATATTAATATAGTATTAATTAGTATATATAATATAGTATATTATATAGCATATAATATAGTATTACTATAGTAATATATAATAAAGCAATATAATATTACATTATTATATTAATAATGATTATAATATAAAAGGTAACTATTATATATTCTAAACTTATAAATTATTACTATAATTACTTAGCAAGCACAAATTATTATCGTTATAAATTATTATAAAATGAAAGTAAAAATAAATAAATTAATAATTAAATGATAAAGTTTGTTTACTCCAAATAAAACTTGTTTTGTTTCTTGAGTCTGCAGGACTTAAGAAAAATAGCATCTAAAAAACTGTTCAAATTTCATTCAGAGCTTTTAAGAAACACCCGAAGGTCATGTGTGTTGTACAAATTTAATTGTCCTTTCCTTAAAACCCAGGAAATTACGCAAATCTGTGGGCGTGGATGGGAACAGTTGGTCTTCTGACAAAAGCAGCAAGGAAGAGCAGTCTGGCTCTGCCTCAGTCCTTTCCAATTTATCCAGCCTGCTTTTCCAGAGGAGGTACATGATCCCTGCTGGGTGTGTGGGGGTTTGTGGGGACACTGGGGACAATTTGATCCCTGGCAGATGAAAACACAACGTGTGCTGTCAGTGACAGCCCCACAGGCTGCCAGCTGGCTGCTTCTGAATTACAGCATTCCTCTCACTGGAGGAGGCTTTCTCCTCAGGAATATTTAGAATGTCCTTATCAGACCATGTAAAATTAGATCATGTAAAACCATTCATCAGATGAGATGCAGAACGTGGTGGAGCTTGTTTTTATTTATGAGCTAAGTGGCCTTATTTGATTGTGTGCTGAAATGATGTTGCTGTTTTACCTCATTTCCAGAAGCAATTGTGCCTTCTGGTTTAAGTTGCTTGGACAGTTGTCTCACTTTACCACCCTCCTTTTCTAAAATAACTTGAGGAAGAGGAGGAGAGATGTATGGGATAATATTTCGTTGTTTCCTTCTTTTTTCCTGGGTGAGTTTCTTGGTGAGTTTTCAGCTGACAGGTCCTTTCTTTTCACGAGGACTTTTTGTCTTCTGAATTGCTCTTATTTATTTTTTTCAAAATATTAATAATGAAAAATTTCCCCTTGGTTTAGAAGTTCTAAGATACTATTAGAGTGAGGGTGAAGCAGGTATAAATATCTTTAACAGACTCAGCACACAAACCTGTCAGCCAAAGACAATGGTTTATCCCTCAGGTATCTTGTTTGATGCTGCATCTGTGTGGCAAGTGCAAGATGTTTTACTCCAAAGAGTTTTTCTCTGACATAAAAGTGTTTTATTGTGTTTTCTCTCGTAGGAACAGAAGAGTGAAGTTGGTGGCTGAGAAAGGGACCGAGACAGAGAGTGGTGTGAGTGTTGTGAGTGATGGCATTAAACCCAGACAGGCCAGATCTGAGCACAGGCTGCTGCACTCCAAAGAGAAAAGTAAACTTTCTGACGGGGAGAAGAGCCAGCAGGTACTGCCAGAGGAAATCCCTCTGGAGTCACAGTCTCAGTGTATTCTCTGTGTGCCCAGAAGTGTGTTGGTACTTAACTGGATGGTTTGATCTAACACAAGGTGCTCCCTCCTTCTGCTAATCTTTAAGGGACCTAAAACTCCTTTCTGCCTCTCATTCAACAGCTGACATGGTGCTTTGCTGTCAGCATCTTTTCATGGAATCATAGGGTAGAATCCCAGACTGCTTTGGGTTGGAAGGGGCCTTAAAGCTCATCTCATTCCACCCCCTGCCCTGGGCAGGGACCCCTTCCACTATCCCAGTGCTTGGCCAAGTACATCACACACAGACAGTCCTGGAAATGTCCTGTGTTCATTTAATTGTTGAGACTTCTGATCCCAAGATGTTCAGTTAAGGGAGAGTGCTGATAATTTTTAAAAATAAACAAATTGGCCATTTTCAAAGGCAGTTCTGTAAAATAACTGGCCTTGCAAGCAGTTCCCCACAATATCCTTGCACAGGGGAGGCAGGAAAGACTGAAAGAACTCTTGGGGAGAGAGAAGGAGCCAAAGCATCGTGAGCTCTGCTGAAATCTCTGAAACACAGAGATTTGGGGAGTCACTTTTGAGGCTCCTCTGGGTTGGTGTGTTAACTCTCACATAAGGAATTTGGAATAGAATCTGTGTAGGATTCTGTCATACTGTACCATCCCAACTCCTCTCTGTGAAGGATTTGGAGAGGGGCAGAGCTCTGTGTAGGGACACAGCCCAGAATTCCAGGTCTCTGAGCCACCAGCAGCCTTAAGCCCAGGAGAACAGATGTAAGACACAGCCAAGAGCTGCTGCTGCCTTCTCCTCTTCCTGCCCTTGCCCCAAATCCACCTCCATCCACCCAAAATTCCCTCTCACTATATCTGGGGCAAGACAGGGAGGGGGGGACACGTTAAAATCTCTGAAGTCTCTGTGATGCCGCGTGTGTGTTCTGTGGGGATCACCTGCCTTTGCAGGACGTGAGGGGAGCAAAGCTGGGGCTTTGAGCCCTTGGTGTGACTGAGCCTGGCTTTGGCTGTGCCTTTCCAGGATGAGGGCACCAACAGGGATGGCATTTCGGACGAGCTGTCGAGCGAGGAGGACGCTGAGGCCGTGGCACAAAGGGTCCTGTTGCGCCGGAGCATGGAAGGGGCCTCCAGTGACAACAGCTACGAGGAGAAGAAGAAGAGGCCTCTGCCTTCTCTGAACCAGGCTGTCTCACAGGTACCCATGTGGAATTTCTGCCATTGCCCACACTTGACTTTGCTATGGACAATGAGCTGGTTTTCCTTTGGTTTTGGCAGGTCAAGCAAGCCCTGAAAGGTGCCAGAGACTCTGACAGTGTCGTGGAGTCAGAACTGGAATCCACGTTATACATTCAGGTATGGTCATAAAGTCCAGAGAGGGAGCTATCCTGGGTCTGGCCAGTGCAGGGACATCCTTCCTGTCACAGAATCATGGAATGGGCTGGGTTGGAAGGGACCTTAAAGCTCATCTCCTCCTCCCCCCCTCCATCAGAATTATGAAATGATTGTGCTTTTGAATTTCCAGGTACAAGGTGTGACTTCCCTCCCTCCCTGTTCATTAGCAGCTTTGTAAACCTTGTTCAGAACTGTGCTGCTTTGTTAAACAAACCCAAACAAACAAACAAATAACTCTGTTGGCAGCTCTGAGCTGCCTCTCTTTGCCTCTGTTGGAATTGCTGCAATTATCATTGTTGTGGTTGGGAGGCAGTGTTGTGCTGTAGCTTTTAAGCCAGTAAATTTTGATTTTAAAATCATTGAATTGAAAGAGACCCACAAGGATCATTGAGTCCATTTCCTATAATGAAGAAATAAATCTGTTTTGTGATATATACCCAGTCACTTCATTACTTTGTTGTTGCCTCTGCCACTTCCCCCACCTGGATTAAAAATAGAAATAAAATATGTGAATATCAGATTATAAATATGAAAATCTATAAATTAATATAAAATAGAAATGAAATCTTAGGTTATGGAACAGGCAGAACAGATTTACATTCGAAGGAATAAGTCAGCTTTTATTTCGTAAGGTTGAGAATAAAGATGGGGAATTAATGGCAGCTGATGCAGAAATGCTTCTTCCCAAAACTATCCCTGAATAAGATTGTCTTAAACTACTTCCATCTTGTGGGTGAAACTGGGAATTCTCATTCCCCGATTACTGGGAGGGAGGAGGAGGAGGAGGAGCAGGAGGTTTCACCAAGTGAGTGTGGGGCTGTGCTGGGTAAATTGTGCTGCTCTCTGCAGGACTCGAGGCCCTGCCTTGGTGTGGGGCCCCGGAGCTGCAGCGTGAGCCGGCGGGACTCGGAGAGCACCCGGCAGGACTCGGAGACCGAGGACATGCTGTGGGATGATCTCCTGCACGGCCCCGAGTGCCGCTCCTCCTGCACCAGCGACAGCGAGGACGCGGCCGGCAGGGACCCCCGCAGGGACCCCAAGGAGGATGTTTTCCAGCAGGTTGGTTCATTTGGATCCAGGAGCTGAGAACACTTTCCCCTTTCCCTGCCCTGGCACGTGGGAATGTTCTTGGTGTACCAAGGTGAGCAACCCAAAAGCTGGGTGAGACCATTCTGTCAACCAGAATCACGTCTGGGGTGATCTAAAAAGTATCATGATTAACTCCCTCCTCCCCACTGGTATTATCTGCACCACTGCTCAGCCCAAATTTGGAATCCCCCCTCAATCCAATTCAGGAAAAAGCATTATTTACTAGCAGGACAGAAGGAGAACATCCACCTTTTGCATTGCTCTCTCTTTTATAGAACCATTTGTTCTGGCTGCAGAACACCAGCCCAGCATCTGCCAAAGTGAGTGCTCTGATCTGGGAAGGGAATGACTGCAAGAAGGTGGATATGTCCGTGCTGGAGATCAGTGGGATTATCATGAGCAGGGTAAGGGGGGTGTGGCACTGCAACCTCTCCCTCACACCTTAGAAATCAACCACCAGAGCCCCTGGAAATGGTTACACCTGCAAATACCGGGTGCAGTACAAAACCAGGCCCTCCCCAGCTGCAAAGATAGTTGTTCCTAAAATTTGCCTAATCCCCAGTTTATGAGGTCTGTTGAAGACTGAACAGCTGGTGATTGCTGGTTTTCTCTGCAGTGTGCTGAGCATTGGGGGTTGATTATTTATTGGCTGGTTGTTGTTGGTTTGGGGCTGAAATGGTTGGGATTATTTTAGGCTCTGTCCTGGGAAGGGAAGGGGAACTGACTGCTTGGTTGAGTTGTTGCTGCCACAACAACAGGCCTTTCCCTTGATGCAAAATCCAGGGAATCATCCCATTTTTTGTTCCTGCTTGCCAGGTGAATGCCTACCAGCAAGGAGTGGGGTATCAGATGCTGGGAAACATCATCACCATCGGATTGGCGTTCCTGCCGTTCCTCTACAGGCTCTTCCGCATGGATAACCTGGAGCAGCTCTGCTCCATTTCTCTCAAGGAGCTCTTGTACATCTTCTGTGGAGCCCCTGCCAGCACCCCTGTCATTGTCCTGTCTGCCATCAACTTCCTGGAAAGGCTGTGCTTAACTTGGATGTTTTTCTTCATGATGTGTGTTGCTGAGAGAACCTACAAACAGGTGGGTTTGAAGGTCCTGGGCCTGGGGCAGGGACCAAACCCCTCCTGCTCCTGCAGAGACAAGCAGGTCTCAGCCAGCTGAGGGTCAGAGCTGGTGAGGGAACCAAAGTCAGGGAGTCTGGGAAGGCTGTTGATCAGTCACAGATTACACCTGTCAGTGTGATCTGTACAGTGTCACTGTGCAGTGACCCCTGTACCCCCTTACCTGTCCCCAGGGTCTCACCCTGTCCCCTCTCTGTGCCCAGAGAAGCTGCCCCATCCCTGCAAGTGTCCAAGGCCAGGTTGGACAGGGCTTGGAGCAACCTGGGATGGGGGAAGGTGTCCCTGCCCTTGGCAGGGGGTTGTAGATGAGCTTTAAGGTCCCTTTCAACCCAAACCATTCTGGAATTCTATAAAAACAGCTGCTGCCATTTCCCAGAGAGGTCAAGCACCCAGGACTCATGTGGGGCTTCCCCAGTCACCCTTTCTGCCAGGTACCCCTAACAATCCCAAGCAATCTGATTTGTTTTAGACTAATTTATGTCTGTGTGTGTATGTTTTGTTTTTAACTGCAGAGGTTTTTGTTTGCCAAGCTTTTCAGCCACATCACATCTGCTCGGAAAGCCAGGAAATACGAAATTCCTCACTTCAGGCTCAAGAAGGTGGAGAACATCAAGATCTGGTTATCCCTTCGCTCCTATCTGAAGGTGAGTTCTGGTCCAGGGTTTGGTTATTACAGAGGGTGTAACAGTTCCAGCTGTTTGTGCTGAATTTTGGCTTCAGAGCTCCACATCCCGCCCTCAGCCCTGACCCCGTGTCCTTGTTTCTGCAGAGACGAGGCCCCCAGAGGTCTGTGGATGTTGTGGTGTCCTCAGTCTTTCTACTGGCTCTTTCAATTGCTTTTATATGCTGTGCCCAGGTGAGATTTTAACTCTTCTGGTTTTTAAAAGAGGGGAAAACCTCCCCAAGTGCTGGAGGCTTTTTTTTTGGCCAACATACAAAGAGCTTGACCTGGAGCTGTTTGACCCCAAAGTAATGTAGAGAATGCTGCATTTTTTAAAAGCTTTGTAATGCTTAGTTGGAAACAGAGATTTCTGTTTGCATGGGAAAATGTGGGATTTTATCATCATTAGGAAAACTTTAGGACATGGGGATTTGGGCACAAAGGAGAGGAGACTCTGCCCAAGGACCACAAGTGTTCACAGGACATTTTATTCCTGAGGGCTGATTGCAGCATCCTCTGTAACCACTGTGTGGAAAAGCAGCTCAAGAACTATTAGTTACACCTTCTGACCTTCCCTAAAGCTGTTGCAGGCAGCAGTGCCAATGCTGGAGCTGTTTTCTTGGTCAGTGTTCAGGCAGGTTCCTGATCTGAAGCTCAGCTGTGGTAGCAGTGAGGTTGATGGTTTGTACTCTCACTGCTGTGGCTGTTTTTGTAAGCCACAGGTTTCCAGAGGAAGGAATGACAATCCCAGTCCTGCTGTGTGAGTCCATACTGGGAAAGGCAGGAGCAGCTCAGTCTGGCTGGGGGGGTCTGAGGCTGCCAGTGGGACAAGGGAAGGCACTTTATTCCCTGTTATTTGGTCAGAGGGAGGGCAGAGGAAGATCAAGTTTCCTTTTCTGAGCAGACAAAAAATCAATTCCAAGCTAAAGCCAGGTTAGAAACACGACCTTTTACTGTGACCTCATTACAGGAACAATTTACACTTCATGGGGGAACTGCCAGTGCTGGAGAGCACAGAGGGCTGGGCAGAGGAGCAGCAAGGGCTTGTGCACTTCTCCCAAGAACAGGCAACTTGTTACTGACATTGGTGCTTTTTTTGCCCCCCAATACAGGTTCTGAAGGGCCACAAAACCTTCCTGAGTGCAGCTTACAACTGGGAGTTCCTGATGTGGGAGGCAGCACTGCTGCTCTTTTTACTACGTCTGGCGTCTCTGGGCTCTGAAACCAACAAGAAATACAGCAACATTTCCATCTTGCTCACTGAGCAGGTGACTCCATTTAGCTTGTTCCCCCTTTGCCTTTGTTTGGATATAATCACTGTATTTGAAACCAGCTTAAACACAGAACCAACCTTGAAAATTTAGGAATCCACCCTTGTGTTGGCCAGAAGGCAACAAAGCACTGTACAGCAGGGGAGGGTGAGCTGGTGATGTTGGGACAGGCTCAGATTCTCAAGTTCTAGATGGTTTTTGGCTCTGGGTTAGGCAAAAGCACTGGAAAAAGAATGATGTTATCAGTGCTAAATTCACTTCTTCAGGAGCTGACAGCAGACTGCAAAAATGGCTCTAATTTCCCTTAGTAATGAATCACTGGGGGCTGGTGCTGGAATGTCAACTCTTGGTCTTTGGTGTCTGTCACAGATAAACTTGTACCTGAAGATGGAGAAGAAGCCAAACAAGAAGGAGCAGCTCTCTCTGGTAAACAATGTTCTGAAACTGTCCACAAAGCTGCTGAAGGTGAGACCCCCTGAACAGCTCAGTTTTATGGAAGTGGTGCCTAAAGGCACCGTGTGGCTCTTGATTAGGTAAGAGTTGGCTCTCACTCACAAAGGGAGCTTTTCTGTGCTCCCACAGCTGTGACATGAGATGGAGCAATACAGGAGCACTGTGGTTAATTAGTGCTGTGAACAGACTGTGGATTCAGCAGGAAACATCTCTGAAAGAGTGGGAATTCCTGTATAGACATTTAAGAAAGGACACAGAGGCAGCACAGTCTGTTGGAGTGCCAGTGTTAAGCTAAAAGTTCAGAGGATGAATTGCTTTGCTACTGGGGAATGTTAATGGACTCTTTTCTGTGTCCTTCCACTGCAGGAACTGGATAGTCCCTTCAGGCTGTATGGACTGACCATGAACCCCCTGATCTACAACATCACACGGGTTGTCATCCTCTCTGCTGTCTCAGGAGTTATCAGTGACCTTCTAGGGTTCAATATCAGAGTAAGTGTCACTGCACAACCCAACAGCAACAGCTCTGGGGGCACCCAAAGTTCCTCCTGCCCCAGCAGAAAGGTTTGCACTGGTAATTCAGAGACCAGACTGTGCTGGGTGAGTCCCCACCTCCCTGAGCCAGTTCTGGGGGGGAGGACAGGGCTGACTCCAGTTTCAGTTGTGTTCAGGTCAAGCTGTTAGAATCCAGGGATCCTTCCCTTTATCCCAGTCCTCCTGTGGCTCATCCTGCTGGAGCTCCCTGAGCAGAGCAGGATGGGGAAGGGAGACAAGAGTCTCTCACCTGTGGATGTAGAACATTCAGACCCAAACTCACTCTCTGTCTCTTTGCAGTTATGGAAAATTAAACCATGAACTGACAGAACATCAGCCCTGGGCATCTCCACCAGAGAGAAGGGAACCTGAAGTGTGGGCAGAAAGCAGAAAACTGATGGCAATCTGTAATTACAGCTTTCAAACAGATTCTCAGTGTATGTATCAGAAGTTTTCTTTCTGCTTTACTGTTCTACACCACCCAGAACCAACTGGTCTCATCAGTGATGTCATCCTGTGGCATTCACACAGAAAAACTGCATGAATGGGGCCAAATCCTGACAGCTGGCACTGGAACCAGCAGGAACTGGTGTGGGACATCAAACCCTGAAGCCACACAAGAGCTGCAGCTGCAGGGACACCAATGGCTGTGACTGGTGCCATGTTTCTGCAAATCCTGATTCCTGGGATGTGACGAGGAGGGACTCAGCCCTCCCATCCCAGTCAGCCTTCCTGGAGCTCCCCTGGGATACTGCAGCTCAATCATCCTTAGCTGCATTGTCTGGCTGTGCTGAGGAGAGTCTCAACCATTAAAAGCTCCACGTGCTTGAGGCTTTGCCTCTGTCCTGAACCACTGCAGGATGTGAATTCCTCCTTGGGATGTGAATTCCACCCCTCCCTGCTGCCACTCCAGCAATACCAGAGTCCTGCTGTTGGCTCAGGCCGGGTGTGCTGTGAAGAAATGATGAGTATTTTTCTGAAAATGTTAATTACAGGAGAGAAACCTCCCAACAAATACTACAGGAAAGTGTTTATGAGCCGTAGAACATTCTGCCAGGTCTGTTCCCTGGAACACTCAGCTCCATCCTGTCCTGCCTGAGAAAAGCTTTGGCAAAGACCTCCTCAGGTTAATGTTTAGAAAGGGCAGAGGAGGGAAAGAAAACATTTTAAAGCTTCTGTTACATTTCCCTTCACTGGCTCTATCAGCTTCTATTTCTTAGTAATGAAAAGAGCAAAAACTGAGGAACTTTTCAGAGCTTCATTCTTTCACAGGAGGGTAAGATGGCAGAAGGAGTTTTGGTAGTAAACTGTTTACAGCTATTTTCTGTACAAGGAAAAGGAAGATGTAAAAGGAGATGACAATTTTATATAATGCAAAATGTACAAATAAACCTACAGGACAAGTATTTCATCATTATCCACTGTTTCTACAGGACTTGATGATTTTTATACCACCTTTGTCGAGCATTTGCTATTTGAATGGGGAGGGAAACTTCCAATAATAAATTGCATTTTTTCCAGAAGAGCAGCACGTTTGTGGGTAAAACCTGGGGTCACACCCCTGAAAGCCAACCAGGAACCTTGGAACAGGTTTATACAGTGCAGAACCAACAGGCCATGATCTGGAGTTTGTTTTTAATATCTATATAAAAAATAATGAGCGATTTACAGGTCTCTCTCTAGTCAGATCCTCAGAAGTCTGTATAAAGGTGCTGTACAATATATAAACATTTACACCCAGTACATCCATACATTGCTTAGCATTCCAAGGCCACATGGCTAAGTCTGATACAGGAAGTACAGATACAAGGTCTATGGAAGGAGAAATCACACACAGGTAAGACATTATCACATTAACATATAGAAAAAAATTGAGGGGAGTTGATGGCAGGGGAATCATTTCAGTGGTGCTGATTAATTCATCTGGAATTAAAGGTCTGGATCTGTCACTGTACTCAGTGGTCAGGGCGAGTGCACACAGCTCAATATAAACCACCCTCTGGGGAAGGACACAGGGGGAATATCTACACAGGCTACTTCAGAGTATTAAATATTTCACAGTCATACTCCACCCAGGGAGTATTTGTACTTGTTATGCTACACAGCAAACCTCGATGGATCGCCCGGGGCTGAGCAGCAGAGCACAGTTCAGAGCTGCTCTAAAGCCTTTTGAGCTCCCAAAGTCTTTGTTGAAAAGCTGGCTGAGCAGTCAGCTGTGCTTGGGAGGACAAAAAATCAGAACTGCCTCACTGTGCTTCATCAGCCTTTAAAACCATCCCATGTTTCAAAGCCAAAAGGAGACATTTGCTCGTTCCATTTCAAAGAGCAAATCCTATTAGTTTGAGTTTGGGGTAAGTAAAGCTCCTTCCTTTGCTCCTCCTCCTGCAACCTGCACCAACAGGCTCCTTTTACCCATAAAAACCTAAACATGTCAGGAAATCATCACTAAAACTATGAATAAAAGAAACCCCTTCAGCTTCTGCTGTTCTTACAGCTTTGGGACTGAGGTGTCAGTAGGTTCTGGTGGTCACATCCCTCTGTAAAACATCTCTTTCAGCCCAAACCACAGACAGTGAGTCTCCTGTACCCTCTGTGTCATCAACACTCCTTGGTCACACACTCCATGTAAATATGGGAGAGTTCTAATACACACAGTTAAAAACTTCACTGAAGAAGCTGCTCTGGCAGCTGGGTCTGTCTAAGGTCAGTTGTTACCTCTACAGAGGGAAAAAATCCAATTCCTAACTAGAATTAATTAATTAAAGATGGGACTTCAGTATCAGCTCCACACCAAGGCTGAGGATGTCGAGGTGCCACAAGAGAAACCAAAGGAATTAGGATATTTAACAGAACCCAGAATTTTCTCTCCTCACACAAGATGTTTGCAAACCAAATCCCTACGAATCAAGGAAATAAAGCAGTTTTACTGCGTTCAGAAAAAGCAAAATTATATCAAATACCATTTTTATCTACAGGGTTTGGTATCAGGTATAAAAATCCCAGGAAACACATCAACTGAGCAGCATCAGTGGCTCGTTTGCTGCCCTGGAACTGACAGAACCAACTCGCCCCTGTCCTTCCTGACCCAGCAAGAACACGTGGGTTTCCTGACGTAAACATGCACCACTCTCTGAGAAAACACCCACCTCAGCCCAAACCTGCCTTGTCTGTGACTGGAATCCACGGGGGGAGGATGGGATTGACTGGATACAGTAGATAAACTTGGCACAAGAGCAGGAAGTGAGTCAGGATCACATTGGCAACAGAGGCATTAAATAACTTTGTTCAGAACTCACGACACTCGGAGAAGCCGCAGCAGTGCAACGTTGGGAGCAGCAGACAAGGGCCTGCACGGGGACACGGGGACAGCAGCTCATGGCAGAGTTTCACTGAAGCATCCAAAAGGTCCTTCATGCAGCTTAGATAATTTAAGGACAAATCAAACCCTTTCCCCTCCCTCCAACCAGTTTCTGAGACAAAAAAACAAAAAAAAACCAAACAAAAAAAAAAGAAGACAACAGTGTGAAAAGAACCAATGCTTTAAATGACCCTTATTGGAAAACTGGTTAAAACATGTTCTAAAAAAAACAGTGTCAGTCAGTCACACCCGTTTTCCAGCCACTCCTGCTGCTGGGGTGCCCTTAGTGGGGACCCTCCACGGCCCGGGAGTTATCGGCGTTTTCCTCACTGGAGAACCCTCGGGGTGGGAAGTTCCATCTTTGGTTTCATGGGGCAGCTCCACGTGCCTCCCTCCGTGGTGTCTGTTGAGTGGGACAGTGTCCTGTGGTTCCCCCCTCCTTTGTTTCTCCGTGGAAAGCAGTGGGATGTTGGACAGGCTGGAGGTTTTGAACCTGCTGGAACTTGGGTCTCCAGAGCTGGACTTGGTTAATAAATCGTCCTCGGAGGCGTTTCTCCTGCAGTCCCTCAAGGGAAGGTTGTTCCCCTCAAACGCTGGGTAGTGTCTCTCTGCAGACCACCCTTCCATCCTTCCTGGAGTTTTCTGCTTCATGTCTTTCCTGCTGACTCCTGGTTTGCCAATCCCACCTTTTGACTGCTCCACACCCCCAGTTGTTCTGCCTGGGCTCCTTCCCACCATTTCTGCACTTTCTGGCTTCCCAAGATGCCTGTGGGGACTGGCTGACCTTCCTTGATTTCCACTGGAATACTCTGTGTTGTCACTGTTGTTTGTTCCTATTTCTGTGGTTTCACTCTCACTCCCTCTGGGTCTGCCAGGTTTATGTGGGAGATTGTTCTTTTGGGGATCCCCTTTCCTGGGGCTGTGGAATCCCCTGGGAGGGTGTCCCTCAGCAGCCCCCAACTCTGCTGGACTGGCAGATCTGTCTCTTCTGGTCCCTGCTTCCAAACTATCTTTAGTGATTCCAAACCCAGGGCTGGAGGGATGTTCCCATCTGTTCTTTGTTCTCTGGGGAGAAGACTGAGGCTTCCTCTCACTCTGGTTTTCAGTTAAAGTGCTTATCTTGTCAGGCACAGTGTTCTCTGCTTGTTCCAGTTCCTCAGACAGCTGAACTCTGGTTAAAGCTTCTCCTGGTACTGGTAAATAACACACTTCAGATGGGGAAGCAGAATGGGAAGATGAAGATAATGGTGACTGTTCTTCATATATTACATTTGACGAAGATGGATTGTAACTATCCCAATCACCTGGAAGTGAACAGCGAGAGATTTGACTGAATAACTACACAAAAAATAATAACCACTAAATATTTCAAAATTTTAGCACCTCAGCAGCAAATTACTGAGTTTAATTTAAAAAAACCATGATGGAGTGGCATATTCTCAAAGCCTTATTTAGCCAGATTTCTGTACTGTGTTTTTCTAGAAGCTACAACAACCCTGAGGGTGTGATTTTGGAAAAAAAAAAAAGAACAAAAACTAGTGCTCAGAATTCTGCCTGATCCCTGCAGGACTGACACGGTCCTGGATCAAAACAATTTTAGAGCCAATTTTTAAAGCCTAGAGCTTTTGCAGCAAAACTGCAAAATAGAAAGTCCCTGACCTACATTGTTTAATATAAGAAAACTAAATGAACTGGAACTGTTATGCTAAAAGAAACCTGAAACAGTGAAAAGTCGAGGTTATTCATAGCTTTGCACTCCAATAATAGGAAGAGATGGAACACAAGACATGCAGATTTACCAAGTCTTTAAGGAAAAACCAAGAAAAGCACTGAAAGCCCTTAATGTTGCTCAGGTTTCACGTAGGGACACAGACTGGAAGGAGCCAAACCTGAAGGAGGAAGAGAAAAAGCCCAGAAGTACATACCAAAAAATCACAGAGCACAGCAAGCAAGATTTCAACCAGAAATGTGGGATTAACAGCAAGGCAAGAGGCAACAAACCCTTCCCCACTCCAGCACTTCCTTCACATCCCAGACCCTGCTCTGGGCAGAGGGATGGGTGGGATGTGCTCCAGAGGTTCCCTCAGACTTCGGGTGATTCTGTGTTTCTCCCTCAAGCTCAGGGGATTTCTGTGAACAAAAGGGCCAGGAGTGATCCCAGATAATCACTGGTGTGTTTATCCCTCGTGGATCATGGCTGGAGTCCCACGGGGCTGTTGGGGAGGGCAGAGCACGAGGTGCCCCCAGGCTGTGCCTTGGAAATCCTCTTTTTAAAGAGAACCTCCCCATGGAATCACAGAACATCCTGAGCTGGAAGGGACCCACAAGGATCACCAAGACCAACTCCTGGCCCTGCACAGGACACCCCAAGATCCCACCCTGTCCCTGAGGGCGTCGTCCAACCAGAAGCTCATCAGAGCACAGGGCAGATTGTATTTAATTATATTTGACTATATTNGTGACAGTTCCCTGGGGACCTGTTCAGTGCCCAAAAACCCAACCAGAAGCTCACCAGAGCACAGGGCAGATTATATTTAATTATATTTGACTATATTCAGCTTTCCCCCTCACTGAGGAGGTGATTCAGGGTGAGAGCCAAGGCCAGGCATGCAGGGTCTGTGCCCAGCACAGCCCTGGCAGCACAGATGGGCTGTTTCCATGCCCTGCACTAATTCCCTGATTTCCTTGTGCCGGGCAGGTCAGAGCACTGGGATGTTCAGGGCCCTTTTCAAGCTCTCAGGAGGAAAGAAATGGAGACAGCTCTGAGCAGATTTTACCCCTTGAGTGAACAGCAGTTGCTGCCTCTAAATGAACACACAAAGTATTTGGGAGTTCAAACTGTGTGTTTGGGATTTTGAAAGGAGAAACTCAGGGTTAGGACTGGGATTGAAAAATTCTTTACTGAAAAAAAGTGACCCTCCAATTTAGGAAGTTCACCATGAGCACCCAGGTAGCAACATCAGGGGATAAAAGACTAAAATGCATATTTGGGAATAGGGTGCTCTTTGCTTTAAAATGCTGCCACTGCCACAAGTCTTTGATTTGCAGTTTAGGAGCCCTGGCAGACCCAAAATCATCAGTTCTGAGCTCTGGGGCTCCTGCAAGCATTTGCTTTGCTGTTTTTCCTTTTATCTGGCCTATGAAATTGTCCTTTCCCATTTTAGAGGCAGAAATCACCTTCAAGCAAATCAAATCCCTTTAGAGAACAAAGTTGTCCCTCTCCTGCTTCCTGAAGTTTTGGCTTTGAAAAACAAAGCACTCCATAATTTAGAAGGCTAAAAGCTGAAGTGGATCTGTACAGAAATCATATTTTAACAATACAAGCATTTTTAACTGAGTACTGTGGCATAGAGAATTTTAACTTAAATTAAAAGGCAATCAGGGTTAATAATTTTTATAGGGAAGCTTGATTACCTTGAACAGAGCTGAGAAACTTACGGAAATATGGAATAAATTCACAGGGTTTAATATTCCTAAATACTTGTCATGTTTTAATTGTACCAAAAATATTCCTCATCTTTTAAAACAAATATTTCAATTTTCTATTTCTATATTTTAAGTTTTGATTTAATTCAATAATAAATAAACACCTGCACAGCTGTCACAAAGGGAACTGTCAACTACTGCAGTGAACAACCACCAGAGTCTCCTTATCCCACTTTCCTCCCCTGCCTTGGAGAAAACCAAACAGCCCTTGAGACAACATACTGTGGTCTGGAATCAGTCCAGTCCCTGGTCTCAGCAGCAGCAAAACTTTATTCCCTCCAGCCTGAATCAGCTCAATGGCTCGTGTGTGAGTGATTCCTTGGGTGGGTTCTCCATTGATTTCCACTATTTGGTCACCAACCTGAGGAGAAAAGAGCAAGCAGGTGAGTCTCTGGGAACCTCTGACACCGTGAAGTGGTTTTTAGATTGGAAAGAAAAAAATTAAATAATAGATGCAGATGCTTCTGTTTTCCCTCTTGTGCTACAATCCACTCAGCCAGAGTGACACCATTCCAGGGGTGATGAGCAGGATGTGTCCCAGGGCTCTGGGGGCTCCCAGGTCACACAGGTCGTGTTCTCAGCCAGCCCTGGGTAAGAAAATCTCCAAGTTCTCATTACTGACACATTCTACCACTTATCCACAAGGGATTTTTATTGACAAGTGGTGGTGTTTATTTTCTATCTCTTATATCTATGCATTTACAAGCAATGAGGCAGATCCAGGAGGTGCTGGAATGTATTTTCCTTCTGGATTGTGGTGTGGAGGGAGCACGGGATGAGCCATCACACCTGGCACCACACACCTGTGTGAGGTCACAGCCCCAGGTGAGGTGAGGGGCACCTTCACCCACTGCAGAGCTCAACATGGCACAGAAGGTTTGATGCCAGGGAAGGAATTGTTATTCCAGGCAGGAGAGATCAGTGCCCAGGTCTCTGAGGCCAATTAACCACTCACAGAGGTGCTGGGCAGGTAATTCCAGCTCACACCAACCCCACAGGCTGCTGGAAAGGGGTTGGAATAAGCATCAAAAAGGGATGTCTGTTTGGGAAAATAGGAAAAAGGGAGGCCTATGTGGCATTGCCCAGAACAGCCAAGGGATGTCACTGCTGTGTAACAAGAGACTGTCTGGGCTTCATTGAATAAACTCTGCCAAAGGAGGTCAGTGCTGGCTCAGGGTGGGACAGGGACACACTGACAGCTCAGCTGGGTGAGAAATCCCTCTTCACAGCCTTAAAAGTACAGCCAGAAAGTGACACCGTGTCCAGAAAAGGAGGGAGAAAAGCTGAGTGACATAGAAAGTGTGAATCACCTCAGGCTGGGCGAGCTCAGGCCCTGCATCCTCTGAGCCCAGCTGGGGACACTGAGCTGGGGACACTGAGCTGGACACTCCATCCCTGCACAGCGAGGGTGAGGGGCCAAGGGGTGGAAAGGGGCTTTACAAAAGGCTGCTGTACCCACACCCCCCTGGAAATCACTGGGGGAGCGGAGCTCTCAGCAGGATTTTGCTGCCTCAGTCCCCACAGACCAGGGCACAGGTTGTCTGAGTGACACAGGGAATATCCTGAGCTGGAAGGGACCCACAAGGATCATCCAGCCCAACTCCTGGCCCTGCACAGGACACCCCAAAATCCCACCCTGTCCCTCAGAGCATTGTCCAAACACCCCTTGACCGCTGGCAGCCTTGGGGCCATGACCACTGCCCTGAGGAGCCTGTTCAGTGCCCAACCACACTCTGGGGAAGAACCTTTTCCTGAGATCCAACCTGAGCCTGCCCTGACACAGCTCCAGCCATTCCCTGGGTCCCATCCCTGCTCACACAGAGCAGAGATCAGGGCCTGTCACTCACGAGGAAGCTGCAGATCCTGCTGAGCTCTGACCTCAGTCTTTTCTTCTCTGGGCTGAACAACCTTCTGGTTGCCCAAAAAGCAAAGCCCTGGAGCTCAGTGTGACACCACTTTAAGAAGGAATACAAGAGAAAATAGTAGCACTGAACACCACACTTGTGTAGTCTCTCAAGCATGAGGGAAAAAACCCTCATTACTGTGAGGAATTGGATAAGAGAAGTTAACAACACTTAGAATTCCACATCCAGTTAAGCCTTACAGCAAGTATCTGTGTCAGCCCTGTTCTGCAAAAACAAACGGAGGCAGAACCATGTGCCAGTGGCCACAAGTGCAGGAAGCACCAGGACTGCAGTGGGATGGCATCTCATGGGCATCTGGCTCAGCTCCACACTCCAGCCTCTGAAAATTCAGCTCTGGGAAGTAGCCACAGAGTCTCAAGTCTCACCTACCACCATTTTTTGCTACTGCACTCATGTAATTTGGTTTTATCACAATATCTGAGTGAATTCCTTACACAAAGATAAGAGTTACCATAACATTTTGTAAAAAATTAGGTTTGGATCTCCAGAGATGGCACAGAACAGCAACAGCACAATGTACACACACACATTCCTTCAAAAGTCACTGACTTGGACACTGATTCTCCTTTCAGCTTTCTGTTCCTCTGTGCAATCTCTCACTGGGGTCCTAAAGTACCCTGAGGAACTGCTACTCACACCCTGGGTCAGGGATGTCACTGGAACTCAAGACAGGCTGGACAGTTCCTTTTGGATGCTCATGGGGCTGTTCATGGATCTCTCCTGTAAAACCCCACAGGGACAGCTGGAGGCAGGGCAGAAGCCCAGATGCTGTTCTGGGACCCTGTGCTCATGGAAAAACCAAGTTATTTGCCACTTTAGGTAAATTAATGTGTCAACTTGATCAATAAATTGATTAGAGAAGCCAAACTCACATGCACTCTCCCATCCTTGACTGCTGGCCCGTCCTCAGCCAGCCGGAGGATGAACAAGCCCATGTTATATTCCTTCCCTCCTCGGAGGCTGAACCCAAACCCTCGAGGGCCCCTTTCCAGCTCTACTGGGAAACAGCCAGGACTCTGTGCAGAGGAAAAAAATACAAGAGATGAGGACCTATAGGCAGATTTAAACATTTGTTTCACACATTTCTATGTTTCGAGATATTTTAAACTGAATCCATCCCAGCTCAGGTGTGACTTGGGGTAATGGTTCCATTCCAAGTCTAAACACACAGAATATCTTCCCTTCTGAGAGATGAATAAAATCCTTTATGAAACTTTTGCCAAAGGGTCTGTAGTGGTTCCATCACAAGCATTTTCTGTTTCTTTTATAATTACAATGAGAATTCACTTATCCCAAGGAGATAAACAAATTCAAAGCACGAGCTCTGTGAGACTCTTCAGTGCATTTTTAAACACAGTTTTTCTACCAGCATCTGACACAGGGAAATGTTTAATTATTCTGCTTTCCAGAACTCCATGGCAATGCCACTGATGGATGAGTATTCCACGTCTCCACACCCTCTGGATGGGCTCCTGTACCTGGGAATGACGGCTGCCAACACCCGGAGCAGCATCCGACTGTGCCACGTGCTTGTGCTCGGGCCAGGACAGACGGTAACTACCGGAAACTTCTTTTCCAGCTTCACCTTCTGTGACTCCCCTGTGGAGAGGTGAAGGGACATGGATTTTTTACCTCCACATCAACCCCTCTGCCCAAGCTTTTCCTGCCCTTCCCAGCCCCGTTCCCAAACCTGTCGGCGCCGGGGGGGTTGATCTGCGCCGGTCCCAGTGGTCGGTGCTGTGGGGCCGGGCTCTGCCGGGCTGAGTTCGTCCCTGATGGAGGCCCACGGTGCTCTGGAATCCAAACAACATCAAGTCAGACCTTCCCGAATCCACAGCTGGGATCACAGTGACCACCAGTGCTGCTGCTCCCAAGGAATCCACCAGCAGCCCCTCAGGCTGAGCTGAGCTCGCTCAGACATGAGGGAGATGATTTTCCAAGCCAGGAACACAAGTACAACTCGCTGGTTCCATGAAAAAAATCCCTTTGTTTTTATTCTTTCATCCTGCTTTCCCTTAGAAAAACAACAAAATTTTATGGACCCAGACATAGACAGAAGGGTTTTGAGGTGCTAAAGGCCAGAAGGGATCAGGAGTGGTCAGATCCATTATACTGGATATTCAAGGTAATAAAATTTTTTAAGAGATTAAGAACAATGTCCACCTGAGAAATATCCCTTTGGAAAGATAAGGGACTGAGGATCTGCAGGATCAATGGGAATTTGGAGGTGAAGACCCCAGGATGTAGGGAAACTGCCAACTCATTTAAGGCACCACAGAGTTTTCTACTCCCCAGCTCCAGGGAAGGCGAGGAACTGGTGCCACAGCCACACTGGGGGATAAGTTCACGGGCAAATTATCAAAAGGGATTTTAAAGTGTTTTGTTCTCCCAAAAGCTGAGTGAAAACTAAAGTATAACATTTTAATGAAGTATTTTAAGATAGCTTAAGATTATTTTCCCTTCCACAGAAAATAGTGATTGTACACTCTTAAATCCAGTGCATTTATGGACAAAAAGACAGGGTTTCAGGACACAAAATGATTCTGTCATTTAAGAATAAGGAACCACAGTCCAGGCAAAAAGCTTCCTCTTAGCTAGAATCTGAAGGCCCAAAGAGTGACCCAAGGTGAATTTTTGTGCTGAATTAAAAACTAATAAACTCCTTTTGTCCCTATAAGGGTTAAAAAAATAAACCCAAGTGGCAACACTAGAGATGTTCCAGAACTTTTAGGTGCAGCACATTACTGCATTTCTTAATTAAGAACAAACAAATTCCATTAAAATACAAAAAGTGCTCAGCCATCTTAAGGGAAGGGAAACTTAAAGCATATTAAACTGAATTTCTCAGTTACGTGAGACCTCCCAAGCCCTCCACAGGACTGCTTGGTGCTGCTCCTGTGACATGCCTTAAAGAGGTTTTTCTCCAGAGACAAAATGTCAACTTTTACTCCTGGTTTATCCTCAGATTTTTAATTTAGAAGCACAGGCAAGAAAAATGCCATCTGTTTGTAGAAATCCTGCAGCCTGCTCTCGTGTGTTCCCAGCTAATACATGACAAAAGCTGACAGGCTCCTGCTTTGGTGAAAAACATTAAAGAATCTCTTCTGGTGCATGAAGGGGAATCTGTTAATTCCCAGGAAAAGCAAAGGTCACAGGCCTGGGAAGGCTGGGAGGGCACCAGGCAGAGGGTTTGTTGCCACTCTCACAGGACAGTGCTGGGGAACAGCAAATTTTGTCAGGATTTGTGCTTTGTGAGGATGAACAGCTTCCAGGAAAAAAGAGCATTTTGGCTTTTTTGGAGCTGCATCCTGAATTTTCCTCAGTGTGAACCACCTCTCTGAGGTTCAGCTCCCTCCCTGCAGTGCCTGCAGCCCTGACTCACTCACATCCAGCTGGATCTCTCTGCTGCACACAGGGCTCTGCTGTGAGCTAAACTCCATTTCTCCAGCTACATCAAGGGGAATTTTAAAGTGGAAATATATTCCCACTTCAGTGGAGCAGGTTCTGCTTCTTTCTCCTTCATTGTCACAAAATTCTTTACATCTCAAACATGCCAACTCCAGCTCCCCTAAGCCATGGATTTCTTCTGACTGATCTTCACTCTGGTTTCACCACCTGCTACTGAGGGTTTTTTTCTCTCTCTTTGTTGAGTCTCCGCAGGTTTTGGTTTTATCTCTAGATTTTGGCTCCAAATCTGTACTTGAGGCAGTGGGAAAGGTTCTCACACAGGAGTCCAGGTAAGGTCATGCCTAAATAATGGGTAAAAACACGATATTCAGGAAACTTCTTCTGAAAACAAGGGGAAGGTGTCCCTGCCCATGGCAGTGGGTGGAATGAGATGGTCTTTAAGGTCCTTCCAACCCAAACCAGTCTGGGATTCTGTGATTAAAAGCTGCAGAGAAACAGATCTAATTCAACCAACTCAAACTTCAGTTGCTTTATAAACATCACCCTGGGCAACTGCTTTGAAGTGTGTCCCTTCAAACTGGAATGAATCAGATTCGATAAAAATAAAAATCTGAATAGAAAAATAACAATTTATAGAGGTCTCTCTGCTTCGAGCATTAACAAAAAGGAACATTAAGTCTTTGAAATTCTCTGTTACAGGCTGAGATGGCATGTTAAATATTTGCAATGAATGTGAAATTAGAGAATCATCTGCTCGCTTTATTCACACTCTGGCTTTAGGTATTTATTATTTAAAAGGTGGAGAAAGCCAAATTTCTGACAAAATAATGACAGGGAGTTTAATTAAACCCATAAGCAGCAATCCAGAGAAATGCAGGGTTGGAAAACAGCTTTTCTCTTCAAGTGATTGGATTTTGCATATTGGTAGTGACCTGATTGTATAGAAACAAATCTGTGGTGGCCTGGGAGCTGACACCAAAAACAGTCCCTAAAGATGGGACTTTGCAGCCCCCAGGACTCACTTTGCTGCTCAGGTGACACAGCAGGTTTTGAAGGTGAAGGATTTGCAGGAAAACCCTGTCAGAGGTTTTTCCCCCATGGTGGGATGTGACCCTTTGGCAGCCAGAAACCACGGGATTTTCCTGTTGTATCCCAAGGATGCAGCATTAGGAAATCTCTGTTTTAACACAGAAGAAAGGAAAAACTCAGGGGCTTAAAGGGAGAGATTTTGAAAGCAGGAATCCGTGTGGCCTCAGAGCAGGGACAGAGGATCCTGGGAGCAGCTGCCTCATTGGGGACAAAGCTCTGGCAGCACCTGCAGCAGCAAGAAACGGGTCCTGCTGGGGTGCAAGATTTTCTCTCTGAGCATCATCCCCTGGCTGCTGCAGCCTGCTCACAGAGGTCATTTCTCCTCAGTTGGAGAACACAAGGCCTGGACAGGACATGTTTCCATGTCAGCAGCACTTTTTCTCTCTCACACATGAGGAGCCAAGAGAATTTCTCTCACTCTGCATTGTGTTGTTAATACTTCTTATCTTTCTTTTTTGGGAGCAACCAGCTTGGCAGCTGCCTCTCTCTGCCCTGCCTGCCTTCAGCTCTTCTAGAGCAAACAAAGGAGCTTCCAAGTCACTCAACTTCCAGGAGCTGGACTGGATGATCCCTGTGGGTACCTTCCAACCCAGGATATTCCACAATTCACCCTCTATAATTTCCGAGCATCTTCAAAAGCTCAATTTAAGCGCATTAACTTCAGCAGTGAGAAACACCAGACTCTGGCAGTGTGGTGGCAGCTCCCTTACCTTCCTCAGCCACCACAGTGAGGGTTACCACGTTGCCAGCATCCTTGATGAGCTGCACGATGCTGTCGTGGGAGAGCTCCACGATGGATTGGCCGTTCACCGCCGAGATCCGGTCGCCCACCTTCAGCTTCCCACACTGGTCAGCGGGGCTGCCGTCGATCACCCGCCCGATCTTGTGGGGAATCACTAGGGACCAAGGACAGCCACAGCAACACCTTAATACCCACAGAATATCCTGACTAGGAAGGCTCAAAGTCCAGCTGCCAGCCCTGCACAGGATGACCCCAAAATCCCACTGCCTGTGTGTCAAACAAGCATCGCACGGACCCGGAATTGCCACAGTCAGCCCAGAGAGCTGCTCCAAAGGGTGGCACTGCTTTACAAGGAAAACCTGCAGACTGTGAGGAATGCTTCACAGGGAGTGAATGGAGCCAACCCAACAGCACGGCCCTGTCACGTACAGGGTGTTGTGCCTGAAGGAAAACACGGCGAGGAAATGGGTCACATCTGCAGAGGGATGAGTGAGAGCGTGCGGCCCCGCAGCGCTCCGAAGCAGTTGGGTTTTGCCACTCATAATGCAGTTTTCCATTTCATGCATCAACCCTGGAGCACTGTGCGGGCTCAGAGTGAGTTATGGACATCCAGTGTAACATGGGAATATGGATGCAGGGGTAAAATTAACCTTGCAGCCAAAAATTAACCCTTAAACACGCTTCAAAGAGAAATCAAATGTGTCCTGCCAGGGACTGACTCAGTAACCTGGTGAGGAGCTCAGCAGTGACCCTGAGCACACACAGCAAGGTGTGTTACATCAGCTCTGCACAGACCTCATCCCCTGCCCTGCTGAGATGAACCTGCCCTTGTAATAATTATCTCGCATTTTATCCAGCTCTCCTGGGTTGGTTCCCTCAGTTCACCCCATAGTGACACTGTGTCCTGCTCCAGAGGCCAAAGCAATGGGGCCAGAACAGACAGAATGGGGAAAAGAGAGAATTTCAGGAGAAGTAGAAGGCAAAAAAGACTGATTTCAGTTCCTTTCCCAGAGGTGAACACAGAGGCTGAGCTAAAGGCAGGAGGAGGGAGGGATGCTCCACTCCAGCTCCTCTCCCACGGCTCAGCTTCACCACAGCGCTGGTGGCTCCTGTGCTCTCCCCATCATGAGCTGTGCTGGTGCTCAGGAAGGGATCCTGTTTTATGGTTTGCTGCCTCAACATCATCTCTGCAGAAGGCCCTGGGCAGCCAGGGAGCTGCCATGGTGACAGCAGAGACCTTCCAAAACCTGGGGCAAGGAGCGCTCGTGGAGCTGCCCCTGTGCTGACGTGGCCCCGACAGAGCAGATCTGCATCACATGAAAGCACAGCACTCAGCAGCTTTCCCAGGCATCCAAAACAGCCTCTCATTCATCTGGATCCGTGAAAGCACAGCAAAGTTGGCTCCTGTCCTTCCCAGATCTCTCCTCAGGGCTCGTCCGTACAGGAACCGCTGCACAGCTCCTTTGTAGTTCATTCCCAAACACCTCCCAGACCAACTTCCACATGTTCCATAAATGCTTTTCCTGCTACTTCATGTGAACAAACATGCCTGTTTGCATCTCCAAGGCCCAAAGCAAGTTTGATGGATACCTCTTTTCCACAGGTGTTGCTCTCCCAAACACACCTTGTCTGAGGGATCAGAAAGGTGAGGAACACCAAGCACCTATCTGGATTATCAGCTGGCTTTCCAAAACCACCACAGCAAACCTGAAACACTTCCACAGTGTCACAGACTGGTTTGGCTTGGAAGGGACCTTAAAGCCCATTTCATTCCACTCCCCCCTGCCATGGGCAAGGACACCTTCCACTAGATCAGGCCACAAGCCACCCAGGATTAAAAAGCCACCAAGGATCATTTTAATGAGCCAGCACACACAGAAGTCACTGTGAAGGAACAGACATTGATGCCTTCTAGCCTTTACCATGAGTTTAAATTTTATTTACACTTCCCTTAATAGACTGGTTTTTTAAAGTATTATATAAACCTAAGAGCCAACTGTGAAAAGTGAAGCACTGCAGGGTTGCAGACTCAATTGCTGATTACTTGACTTAAAATAGCCTGGCTAAAATATCCTGGCATCTATCCTGAAGAACACAAGAGTTTCACATTAAACTGTGGCACAGACAAGTTCTGCAGAGCACAGCTTGTGGATGCACCAGTGCCTCTTTCCCCGAGTGTTAGAAACAGCCTGGACCACAGGGCTTGTGTTTCCAGCACTGGAATTGGTTTCAGTTGCCTTCTACATTCAGTTCTAATATCAAGTAAAGATGGATTTGCAGCAGATCCTCAGACAAAAGTGCTGTTTGTAGCACAGTTATAATTTATATTGTAGATCATATGAGGAGTGGCTGACGGAGTTGAGGGGGCTAAGCCTGGAGAAAAGGAGGCTCAGGGGGGACCAGGACCAGACTCTGAATATATGTCATACAAATTCAGCACAATGCTACTTAGAAACTGTTCTTTTGTGCGCTCCTGCTGGTTTTTATTGTGCAGTAAAATGAAGTGAGAAAACAGAAGTGTCTGAGGCTCAATTAAAAAAAAAAAGAGACACTTTCATCACTATGTCTGGAACCAGCTGAGGAAGTTTCAGGTGATTTACACCAAGGAACTAAAGGAATGAAGTATTTCAGGAGTTATCTGTACCTTCATGTCAATGAATTGGGTTCATCTGTGGGTGACCACCTAAGCCTGTATTTCAAGGGCTGACACAGATAACCCAAAACCTGCTGCCAAAGGAAATGAGTCCCAGAGATGATCCTACCCATCACCTCATGCCAAAGTGACTGATATCCTCTCCCGGGCCCTGCCAGGTGAGCAGCAGCCACCAGCACAAGGAACACAAACACACCTGATGGTCTTGAGCAGCCCTGCTCCTGTGCAGGGTCACAGACCTTTCCACTGGACTCCAGACCTTCCTGCCAACAGCTTCTCCCTCACTGCTGGTCACACTATTTCTTTTGGTTTGGCTTTTAACCTTGCTTACTTTGCTGTTTATCTTTACAGCCTGAGCCATGTTCATATCTCACAACTGCAACACCACACCAGGCTACTTTTTCATTTTGATGAACTTCACAGACACTCTCTGTCTGAGAGCAACAACTTCATTGCTTTCCTCCAAGCACTGCAGCCTCTCTCAGAGCCCCAGAGTAAATTTTACCTGATTAGGTAATATAAAGCCAAGGCTGAAACTATGCTTCCATTAAAATGCCAGTGAATTAATGCAGTGTGAGAATCTACATCGCCACCAAGGCCTGACAAATATCCACATCCCAAACACTGCCCTGTGGCAGGTGCAGGGTCCTGTGGACAGGCTGGTTGTGTGGGATGTACACTCCCCTGCTCCCCATTTATGTCACAGTTGGGTGAAAAAGAGCATAAACAAGAGGAAAGACAGACCAAGGCTCAGCTGGCTGGGCTGGGGCAGGGGGAGGGCGTGTGAGTAACACCAGCACTGCACAGACAGAGAAATCCCTGGAGAAGCTGCAGCCACAGAGCCACCAGGACACAACACTTACCCCCAGGAGGAGGTTTGTTCTTGGAGGTGAGGATGACAAAGCCAAATCCTTCGTTCTCCTTCCTCTGCAGACGAACATCGTAGACCTCCGGGCAGGGCTGGTTCACAAACTCACCCCGGCTGAGGCGGGGAGAGCCGTTCTGGGCCAGGACAGGCTGGGCCTCCTCCTCCTCCGCTGGCTTTTCCCCTTGTAGGTGACAGACAGACAACAAATAATGAACAAACCACACCAAGCAGCTCCAGCTCGGTGGCAGTGCCAGCACTGGGTGGTAACAGCAGTAACTAATCAGAGCAGGGACCGCTGTCAGCTCTAAATCCCATCCCAGCTCTGTCATCCATGGAGTCCCGGACAATAATCTTCTCTAAACTGCTGATCTGGACACTGATCTAAAACTGCAGAATCACAAGATGCTGCCCTGGATCAGCTCTGGTTTGAATGCTACACGATGATGCCAAAATACAACATGTGGAAGGTGTCCCCGCCCGTGGCAGGGGCTTGGGACGAGATGAGTTTTATGCTTTTTCAGTCCAACTCATTCCATGATGTACAGAAAACAGACTGGGTTATTACTCAATTTTCCTATCTTTAGTGTTTTAACTACTACCTGCAAAAAGGTTTGAAGAAATCACCCCTACATCATAATTTTCAGAGCCTTCCCTGTGCAAGCAGTTCAAATTAGCAGCCACCAGAGCACCAGCTTATTAAATTCTGCTTTTCTCCACTTACTCAGACCTATAGCTGACCTTCCTAAATCTCAGGCTGCTCAGCTCTAGTGCAACAATTAAAGATGGAAATAAATGATTTCAGAGCAGCTTCAGTGGATGCCATTACAAGCTCCCCAAGTGCTCTTTAGCCAGCTGTGTGTCCTGCAGCCCCTGTGGGCACTCAGACACCTACCACCGAAGAAGATCTTCCTCCTGACAGTGAGCAGGACCTGCCCATTCCGTGCAGCACTGGTCATCAAATCCAGAACCTGCTTGTGGGACTTCCCCTTCACGGGGACCCCGTCGATGCACATCAGCTCGTCCGCCGCCCGCAGCCTCCCGTCCTTCTCTGCTGCTCCCAGAGGGATTATGGCCCCGATATAAATCTGTCAGCAAAGCACAGTCAGGGCGTTTGAACGGGAACATGAGCTCAGCAGAACACGTAATGCTTGGAATCCAGGTGACTCCAGGCAGATGAGGGCTTTTGGGAAGACATTTTTCAAGATTGTATCTCACTGTCCAGCTCCAGCAGAAACGCAGCCAGTGAGTGTACTCTGCACAAGCTGACCCAGAGGAGACAATCCAGGGGCTCAAATAAGTACTTTTTTAAAAGTTTTGGGGGATTTCTAACCATCATTTTCATAAATTCTGCTCCCTTGAGCCTATTTGTCAGCTTGCTAAAAAGCCCAACTTTTAACATGAGCAAACACTTATTATATATATGATTTCTCAGACATCAGTGAAACAAAAGCCTCTGTCACTCATTTTACTTATTCCACTTTTTTTTTTTTTTTTTACCAAGAGTGGGCCAGAGTGATTGAGGAAGAAGCAAAAGCTTTTGAAAGAACTCAGATTTATTTCTGAAAAGTTGCTTAGACAGCTCCACGCTCCCAAGTTGTTTCAGCACTCAGCTTTAGGTGATTAGATAATGAATTCAAACATTATCAATTCTATCTACCCCCAGCTCTAAAGTAGCACGTTTAGAAAGTGCTACTAAATATAGCACAGGTAAGAACACCACACTCTGTTTCATATGCTAGAATCACTTTCAGATTAAAGGAAAGATTAAGGATAATTACAGCCAGTGCTGCTGGAGGTTAAGCAATGGTGGGCAGCTCATCTGTGCACAGCACTCATGACATCAGCTCCACACTTCCCAACAGCTATGGCTGTTATGGAAACAAAACACCACAAATGCTATAAAAAAGTGCAGCAGAAGTAACATTCTTTGGGTTTGCTCTTTTCTTTAAATGCATGTTAGGGAGGGGAGGTTAAAAAAAAAAAAAGGAAAAAAAAGGCTAGCACAGGATCACAGCTGGGAATGGAAAAACTGAATTCCTTCACTGTAATCAGAAAACAATCTGGGTATCTATTCCAAAAGCTTTTCCTCTTCACTTGACAGCTGAAGGAAAGGCCCCTGACACACAGTGCTTCTTCCCAGAGAGAAATCTTTGCATTTTTGGACATAGAGGGGAATCTCCTGGGAGCACAGACTATCCAGGGGTGTCTGCACTGGCACCTGCCCAGCTGCCTGGAAAAGAACAGCCTGGTGGAATTCTGGCAGGGTGAGCAGCCCCTTTCCTTCCAGCCCGCTGCTCCAGGAATGTGGAGCATTAAATCCCAGGAATGTTCTGTGCCAAGGCCACCACTGGGATCAGGTGGCAACAGGCAAAGGCTGGGCACCAGCACAGCCCTTTTGAGGGCTCCTGAGACACAGCAACAGCTGCAGAAACACCACTGGCACCATCAGCCTGACAGAAAAGCGCTGCCAAAGACAGGCTCAGGACTGGAGTCGGCCACAAAGAGGGGAAAAGAAAAGTAATCTGGATTAATTCCTGCTCTTTGAAAGGTAATTACTGAATTGATCAATTTTGCCATCACTGAACTCACTGGGGTGATGGGAAGTGAGGATCCCAGAGGATCATTGTGACAGTGACACACAGGTAACACTGAACAGTTCCACTTACAGGCTGATCCGGCCCGTCCCCTCCAAGCACCCGGAAACCAAAGCCTGACTCTTGTTTTCGCAGGAAAACATCCAAATCTCTCGTGTTTGGAGCTAAGGAAAAACATTTCAAAACATGTAAGGAGCTAATCTTGGATTACTGAAGGATTATGCTTTGGTGGTGCATTCTGAGGTGTCTTATTGACAAAACACAGTAACCAGAAATACAGTAAATAATCAAACAGTCAGATATCCAGTGATGTTCTCTTTTCAAATGGGAAAAATCAATTTTCAAAAGAGAAATCAGAGCTACATTTCATGCAGTGGGCCAGGATAAAAGCCAGTCTAACACAGCTCAGAGCTACTTCTATAAACTCAGTAACAAAGTCTCAGTAGTTTTACCACACATATGACAAAGAAAAAATTCCTTCATAATTGAGTATTTTCAATTTGATTTACTCACGTTTGTCCTCGTAAATAGTCTTAGACTTCAGGTAGACTTCGGAAGGGTCCAGTTTGGGAGAGCCTGATCTCACAGCAGAGGGTGGGAAGGGCATGGGCTGTGGGATGGGATCACTGACAGCTTCCAAACTCCCTGAACTGTCCTGCTTGTCCTTCTGAAACACACCCCACCCACAAAATCCAGATTAAACCAAAGCAGAACTGAACTTCTGGGTGCAAAGACAAGGGACACGAAGCAGAAGAGAAATAAAGGAATAGGGGGATAAAATTATGACTCAGTGTAGATTTTCCAGTGGATTTGTCTGACCAGAGGACTGAATTCTTCCTCACTGAGACACAGATTTCTACTGGAGACTGGGTTGAGAAAGGGGTTTGAAGTGGCTGATGCTCAGAGAGGAGTGAAGCTGGGCAGATCCTGGTGGTTACCAACACATGGGATGAAGTGGGGTGTACAGGACAGTCATGGTTGGAGAAGACCCCAAATCCTTGGCAGGCACCTGCCAGGCTCTGGAGCTCAGTCCAGCACCATGGGCACACACTGCTCCACAGGCACTGCCTCCTGCCCTCTGCCAAGGACACCCCCACAAGCACCAGAGGTGTTCCCAACCAACACCAGGAGTGCCAAAGGCAGTGTAAACACAGGCCAGAAGGACACACCTGGGTAGTGTGAGGCATGAGAATTCACTATTTGCCTTTTCATGATCTGAGCGCTGCAGTTAGAAGCAGCTCTAACTGTTAGAAGTTCCCAAAGAAAGGACACCAAGCATCCCTGTGGTCTCTCACCCTGATTTCCAATGAATTATGCACTAAAGTAATTCCAAATACTTACTTTGGGCAGAAACCCAGCCTGGAAAACTTGCACGTGGCTGAACCACAGCACGAGCAGACCAGAGTTAGATCTGCCCTTTCACCAGGAGCACAAGAAACTGCCCTGAGCCATTCAGCAGTTTGACACTTTTGTGTGTTTATAAACACAAGAACTTGCCCTTTTTAAGTGAGTTATTTTGCCACACTGCTTAATGCCACTGAGCATCGAGTGCTCCGTGGGCTGTTGCTCCTGCACGTGTTGGGGTAGAATGCCAGTTCCCAAATCCAAAGTATTTTTAGCATGGGAGCCACACTGCCAGGGCCTGTGCCCTCAAACTGCAGGGATTTCTGCCCTGATTTATTCAGGGTGGGCAGCTGGATGCTTACAAGGGATGGAATCTGCAAATCTTATTGAGCACAGTCTGCTGTTATGTGTTATCCCCCTGCTGGGATACGATTTCAGCACCCAAAAAGCAGGAGAAAAACAGAAAGAGAAGCTCCATCTACATTGTGGTAATGGGGTATCCCTAAAATGCACTGATTTGTTCTGTGCAAGAAGCATTTTTAAAGAAACAGCTGTGTTCAAGTAGCCTAATATATAACAGAAACTTCCATGGCAAACATATGCATTAATAGCAGCATTATTAAATCAGATGGTATTTTATTAAGCCCAAGGATTCTTTACTGAGCTAATATATATTAAAGATGGCCCAACAGATTGAACTTCCAAGAGTAGTGAGTATCAAGCTAGAAATGCACAGCTACACAGAGAGCTGCTGAAAATATAGATCCAAAGATAATGATTTCCAGAAGGGAGCACTAACCAGTCCATTAATTCTGTGTGAGGATTGAGAAGAATCAAAGTATCATAAACTTCCTTTAGAAATCCCATTCCACTTTAATAATTAGCAATGAAAAAAAGGCAGATATACTCTATTTTGTTTCCCTTTTAATGAATACTCTGACAGCTGCTGCTTAAGACAAAGAATTTGTGCCTGCCAAGTCGACGTGGTTTTGCTAAAGCATCTTGTAGATTATTACAGGGAATAAAATCCAGAGGAAATGAGATTACAAAGCAGGTCAGAGTGTGCACACAAACAGCCATTTCAGGAAATAATGACAGAAATTGATAATCATGACAAACCAATAATACTACATGTATCATCATACCAGACTGTTGCTGCATTCTTGATTCCTCAGTAATAAGAAGAGAGATATCCATCATCTCCATTAAACAGCTCAAAAACCTCAAAGGAATATTTCCTGTTCATTAGACCATATTTAAGAGTCTGTTGTGCAATCCCAAACCCCTGAATATTCTCCATCAGAAACCAAGTTAAATACATCCCCAATACTCACCCCTTTGGCAGTTTTAGTAGGTGAGGGTGGACCTGAAGAAAATAGAAAGTAATTTCAATAGTAGGTTCCTAAAAGTTTAAACAACATTACAGCAATATAATCAGCTCCTCCTGGGGTGAAAATAGAAACTGCTGATTCACTCTTCTTTTAAGTGACAAAGTGACCAAAACCATCACTTCAGAGAAGTCTCAATTAGAATTAAAAGCTGTACAACAATGAGAAATATCTATTTCTCTGTTTGCTAAACAGTGGTCAACCAAATCACCCATCAGTTCATGGCATAAGCAGACTTGTGAATCTGTCTGAGGGAATCTCACTTCCTACAAAGAAATCTAAGTATTTCCTTAGCTTATTAGGGAATAGTAGCATTTCTACAGGAAAAGACCTGGAGATTTTTGCAAATATCAGTGACTGAAGTGACACTTTACATAAAGCCTAAAGAGACACTGAGCAGCCATGAGCTGTTTCATAATCCATTCAGCTCCCTCTGAGAAACACACACACTGTGTACTACAGTTTTTGGGGAGAAGATGCATCGTGGTCTGTGACTGACAGTCAGCACAGGGGTACAAATATGCAAATGAAAAATCAGAATTTTTCTGCTATTCCCAGTGATCAGCTCCACCTCTTTGCTGATGCTTCTTCCTATCTCCTGCAGTCCCCTGTCCATTACAGCCACAGTTACTGGAATACATTTGGAGAGCCTCAGGAAACTCAGCCCATCATATGCTTTGCATTATGCTGGAGAACCACGTGCTTGCTTTAGCACTCCCCAGACACTTGGAACAGACAGTGCATAAACATATCATCATATAACTTTGGGAAAAAAAAAAAAGAAGAAAAACCAAACCAAAACCCCAAACAAACCCCTAGCAACACCAAATACTCAGGGGGATATAAATTAAACTTAGAACATAACAGCTCAGAGTCAGAACGAGCTGCTGCTTAGCTGTCAAGGCTGGACAGGATTTAGATATCACACTAAAACGGGACTTTATGAAAAGCTTATAACCAACATGATAACTGTAAATGTATGTCTGTACCTCCTCTTAAGATAAGCAGTGGCACCTCTGCCCCTACTGGGAACTGCTTGAGCACCTCCACCACCTGCAGGTGGGTCAAGCTCTGCACGTTCTGGTGGCAAATCTCCTTGATGACGTCGCCTTTCTGCAGGCCCTGGCACCACTGGCTGTCCAAAATCATCTTCACCTTCTGCCCCGTGGGGCTGTCTGCGATGGCAAACCCGAACCCTTTGGGCCCTTTGACCAGGGGGATGGTGACCAGCTCTGGCTGGGAGCCCCCCGAGGAGGCCAGGGAGACCCTCTGCTCCGCCGTGTCCATGGAGGGGCCGTTCAGGCGCCCGTTGACCAACATGGGGCCCATTTTCCCATTCTGGTCCAACACAAGTGTCCCTGCTATCAAATCCTGGCTGGGCACAGCAACATCTCCCTTGGCCACTGGAGGGCCGTTGATGATGGGTGTGGCTGTCACGATATCCACCACGGGGTCCTCGGTGTCGTCAGGGAGGGGGTAACCCCGACACAGAGTCATGTTCACATACTGATTGACAGGAACCAGCTGGAACATCTGCACAACATCTGCATGGGTATGGCCAAGCACACAGCTGCCATTTATGTCCACGATGACATCACCTGTTGCAAAAGAAAGTTCAACGGTGTCAAAAGCAGAAGCAAAACCACCCACACCTGGACCCAGAACAAAAAAAGCCTTACCTGCAGGAAACCACTGGGCAGGCTTCAAACTAATAACTAGTGGCTCCTGGCTAATGTTGCCAAAAAGCAGGCAGGATTTCCTCCCTGCCTTTATTCTATTTCATCTCAGAACACAGTGTGCTAAATATACAAGGTTTAATCTGCAGCAGATTTAAAAAATGATACTGTGCAGCCACGGGAGATGAAGCAGAGCACGCACACTCCTGCAAGCAGATGTCTTCTGCCTTAATTCATATTGTACAGCATCCTAAACCCAATCCAGAATAAATCGGATTTTTTTGGCCCTGTGTTTATTTTAGGACTGGCTGAACTTAAGCTAGGATTGCACCCACACACATTCCATACTATTACACTGCTGCCACATGGGGCTCAGAACGTATTTTCAAAATAAGTGAAAGTGGGTTTCGGATCCTGAAACCTTGTTTTGTGTTTCCATCACTTTGATGTGAAGCTTTGCACATGCAATACAATATTCCTTCCAAACTGCCTTATCCCTTAAATGCCTGGGTGTCAATAAAACAGGAACTCTCTTATTATTCCATGAACTGCAACAGGAATAGATGCACATCTTTTCATTCCAACAGTTCTGCAGGATTGTTTTCATTTTTACAGAGGTGGAACATAAACCACACACAAACAAGTTCAAACAACACATCAGCAACAAAATAGGAAATTGTTTCATAAGTAAACAGAATTAAATCATTTAAAACTCTTATCTCAAGTGATACATAAAGAAGCATTTTGTGTTTTCTACTATGTAAACCATATAGCAAGCTAAACTCAATTAAACATATAGTAACAATGAAAAAGTGTGCAAGTCTTCATGGACTGCAGGAACCCTCAGCTCTCTTCTTTCCTCACTTGGCCAACTCACACAGCTTTGCTTCCTCATTCCTGCTGCAGGTTTTTTGCAGTTTTAATATTTGGTGCCACGTTTTTTGGCAGCAACAAGGCAAAAAACAGACCAGGATTCAGTAACACTGTTTTTACTCTATGTATAAAGAGGGAACAAGTCTATGAACAACCAGGAAGTCAAATGTCTGAGCTGAAGTACTGAAATCTTCAGAAGTGTCCTCAAAGTAGGTTTTTATCTAGAACTTTGCTTCTTTTCCTTGTCAGCCACTGATCTTTCACAAATCTGAAAACTATTTCATTTAGTGAGGACGTGGAGGGAGTCATCCAACCCCCTGTGCCTCGAACTGTGTTCTCCAAAGCACCCCAGGAAATGGAAGTTTTAGAGAAACAATACTTGACCTGGAGCAATTCTCCCATCTTGTGCAGCAGGTCCATCTTTTAACACGTTCTTCACCTGGAGAAACTCATCAGGTCTGTCCCCTCCGATGATTGTGAAGCCAAATCCCATGGTACTTTTTTTCAGGGATGTCCTTATGAGGGCTCCTGTGAGCTGGGATGGATCTCGAGTGAAGGCAGACTTCCCTGGTCCTTTTGAATTAGGGAATAGAGAGACAGGAAACCAGGGTTAGCTCTGGTAAGTTTTTAGTTATTTTTTTAAGGTGTCAGAAAGGTTAATGATTTGTTTATTGCTGGATAATCTCTTCAGCACCATTAGGGAGTAAACAAACAGGACAGTGCTACATTAATTTCCCACCTGGGTTTAGGGGATGGAAAAGTTAAGAGTTTTTTAGGACAGATTGTAACAGAGCTGTATCTAAACCTCCCACCTCGAATTCCCAGTTGTAATCCTTGAATACCAAGCTTAAAGTAAATCAGAAGCATAAAAACTCCAGGTGTGGTTTTACCTGCATCTTCCAGCTGGCTCTTCTAACCCTCCACACATCCCAAAGCTGCTTATGACAACCAGCTTCAGAATGATCAAAATGATTTAAAAGCAGGCTTAGTACCTCAGTTCAATTTTGACATTAAAAAATCCTTCCAAAAACCCTACAGATTTGGGAGGGCAACACTGCCACGGCCAGCAAAAAGACAAGGCTAATGCCTTGATGAATTCCAAAATTGGGAACTTACAAAGCACACCTGCAGATAAAGACAGAAGTGACAAAGAGCACAAGAATCAGTGATACCTGATTTGGAAGGGCCAGCATCAGTCTGTCCTAGCTGCTTTTTCCTTTTGGCTTCCACTACTGGATTTTCAAACTGAGTTTTCTGGTTAATGTGACTGCAGACATAGAAAAAGCAGGTCAGGATTTCAGCAGGAAACATTCTGCCTATTGCCCAAAATCACAACCCCCAAAGACACACCTACAAACACTATTTTTTAATATCTCAGATGAATGCTCTGGAGGAATGAATGATAAACCCTCATAACCAACCCTGAAAGCATGTTTGCTCTCTCAACAACTTGATTTACTTTGAGAGCCAATAAAATTTTACTCCCTTTAATTAGTAGGTAAAGTTGTAATAGTTTAGAACTGAGCAAACCTGCTTTTTCTCTTGATCCATCTACCTATAATGTTTACAAACTCAGGTATCACCTTTTTAGTGTAGATGCCAGTACAGCAGAAGGGAAAACAAACAGTAAATTTGAGCATAATTTAAATACTTTGGCTTTGCAAGGTGAAAAATGTTTGCTTGTTCTCTGAAGTTACATTTTTAACTCTACCAATTTTCTTCTCCATGGTTAAGGAGAGATTTAATTTCCTCTGGCCTGAAGGAGATTGCAAAGAGCTCCTGCAGCAGTTTAGTGGTTATTTACTTGGCTCTTTGGAGACAGCAACGAGCTACAAGTTATTTTTGCTCTTTTACAGTTATCAGGTGCCACTCTCAAATCAAATGACCTCATTTTTGTTAAAGCTAAGAAAAATTACATCAGCTCATTCACATTAATAAATTACTTTGGTTGCTACTTGCTTTCCTTCCCCAAATGAAATATACTCCAGAAAGTCTTCAAGGTCACACCATGAATTGTCCCACATGCCAGTGCTGCAGAAGTTTGTACCATGAATTCACTGCTCCCAGAACTGTTTTTACTGGACATACTTAACACCTTCATAAAATCCAAGAATGGTTTGGGTGGGAAGGGACCTCAAAGCCCATCCATTTCCACCCCCTGCCATGGGCAGGGACACCTTCCACTAGACCAGGTTGCTCAGAGCCCCATCCAACCTGACCTTTCATTGCATTACAACCTATACTCATCAAGCATTTGATTATTTCCTGCTCAATTTATAACGATGTCAAATCAATAACTGGCACTTACTCGACATAGTATGTTCCATACTGAGGGTCTTCTATTTTCTCCCATCCATAAGGAAGTTCTGCAATCAGAAAGACCAAATTCTCCATTACAGTGGAAAGCTATTCACAAACATCAGAGTTTCTATGAAAGATCACATAGACTCATGAAAAATACGAGGAAAATACAAGTTCTATTTTCTTCCCTGATGAAGGTTATGAGTCTGTTCCAGGGAATCTGAAGCCCTGTAACTCTCACTCTTTCTTCCACTGGATGATGAGACTTGTATTCAACAAAAATCACACCACTTTAAACATACAATACACTTAGGTACTGGAAGTTACATGCAAAAAGCTCCTTTTAATGGCAAATTAAAATCTGGTAAGATGGAGCCCAGCAGCTCATGACTGACTGAAGGTGATAAGCAGTTAGCAGAGGTCAGATTATTCTAGTTATCTTGACTATGGAAATTCAAATATTAGAATAATGGATACACTCAGGTAGCCAGACATTTTAAGGATAAGTATGTCCTGCAATCTTGTTTGAGGCTGCCCTAAGTTTGACAGTAACAGGAATTTCCAGAGCACATGACAGCATGTTACCAATTACTAATACCAGCATTACTCCACAGGGTGTGACAAAAAACCCAGTGGGTCTATTCATTTAAATATTGTTCATTTGGATATCCTGCATCTCTGTTTAGAGTGCTCTTTTTATCCTGTGGTGAGCTGCACATATGTTTAATAAGCAGCAGTGTGCAGCCATTGCTCCAGCTGGCTTTATTATGGATCTGTGGCTGTTAGGCCGGGCAATTTTGGAGCATGACAGTCTATTCTGAGCCTGCCTCAGCTTTTGGAACATGTCAGGCATTTGCTAAAGACAGAGCTATCTGATACTCTTCTCTAGCTGACTGAATTGCCTGGCTGTGTAGGAAATGGTTGCAGGAATTGCCTGCTGGCCACTCATGAACCTGACCTGTGAGTCTTGAAGCGACAGCGTGAGGCACTGAAGGGAGTCAGACTGTTCCCTCTGCTTCTGCATTCAAATAATGCATCATGTCACATGCAATAGTTACCAGTAGCATTATGTATTGTGCCACATCTTCATTAATATTTCTATATTCTGTTATTTATGGGTCTTTTCCTCCTGCCATAATTCCACCCGCACAACACTTCCCAGAGAGATCGTCGCTCACGTGCAGCTTCCTCCTCAGCAGTGACAGTTACAGGAACAAAACATCTCATTCTCTGCTCAGGAGTGCAGATAAACCCTTGAATCAGCCAGATTCTGCTATTCCAGGGAAAACACACCACGGACTTATGTAAACTCCTACAGCCACCAAACCAGGGACACTCAGAACGACTCTGCTCCAAGAGTCATCTCGACCAGGAAGAAGCTTCTACCACAGCAATAATGGATTCTATCCAGCTGGGATAAACTCAGACATTTATCACTGACAGGTGACAAATGAATTCTGAACATCTCACCTCCATCTTCACAGTCTTCAGGGGCTTTGGCCTTCTTACAGAGCCGGGGGTCGAGCCACGTGGTTGTCTTGGTGTTGTGACTGTGGAGAAAACACGGGCCATTAAAAGAACAAACTCCCTCAGAATGAAGAAACTTTGCTTAAGTATTTAATATTCTAGGGAAACTGTAGCCTTTAGACAATACAACCTTTATTTGTGCCTCAGTTACACCATAAAAATGCTAAAAAGAAAAGGCACCAGCAGAGTGGAGACACCCCAGGACACAAACCCTCTTCCCAGACCCCAAAAGCTCATGTGGGAATAAGCAGCTGCCTCTACCTGATAGGACAAAATATTTTTAGCCTCCTCATGTTCTTAACTCTCAGGAAGGTTTCTGTTTCATTTTTGCCTTGTAATTCATAAATGAGGCAGGTTCACATGTGCACACATGAGCTGCTTCCCTATCCTGGACTTTCATCTGGGCTATTTGTATTTTGAAACATGCATTCCCAGCCAAGGAACACAAGCAGAGAAGAAAGAATAAACAAGGTCTCCAATTTCAGAGAAATCTGACATAGTGAAGGTTTCTATAATGATGTAATTAAGTTATATATATATATATTATATAATTGTTATAATTCACTTAGCAATACCCACCCAGCTCTGTATTTGTGAGACACAAAACTTACAACAAACAAACTGAGTTTGCAGTTTTCCTGCACCGAGCGTGCAACCTCAGCAGGGAATTTAACAGCAGGAATATATTTAATTTCATAAAGAAATAGAGGCAGTAAGAGCAGAGGAGAGGTGCAAGAGCAGCAGCAGCTTCCCAGACTGCAGCCAGCAGCACTTCTCTCCCCCAGGGGCACAGCAAACCCTCCCTGGTGTTGGTTACTCACTCGATGAAGTAAATCATGCCAGTGTCTGTGTAGGCCATCTCCCAGTTCTTGGGAAGGGGTTCCAGGGTCTCATCCCGCGACAAATAATTTCTGAAGTCCATGTTGCTGCTTGTCTGGTTGTAGCTGGGAACAGGTTTCATCCAGTCAGGAGAATCTGAATGTTTTTCTTTGTTTTCTGCAGTTGTTCAGGGAAAGTGTTACTATTTGTCAGATGCTTATGTTGTTTCTCACAAAGAACCACCCTCTTAATCTGGCTACGAGTGGATGTCAAACACGTCCCTGTATGTGATGTGCATTTTTCCACTTTTTTTTTTTTTTCAGCTGTGAACTTTGAAAAGCTGACATGAAAACACTGAACTCTGCTCTTCCCCTGCCAAACAGAATTAACCTTGTATTATGTGTCTGAGCCTACCCTGAAAAATCAACACTGGCAGAACTCCAAATTGACTACACTTTGTTGCTGTTCCTACAGAGAGAACAGTGTTTGCAATGCCACAATACAACCCCAAAAATCCTACTAATATTCCTCAAAGCACCAGAAGGAAATGCAGAGAAGACCCAAACTGCCAGTAAAACAAACAACACCCCTCCTACAAGCCACAAGCATAAAAAAAAAAGTCCCTGCAGGAAACTTTAAATGGAAGCCTCCACCCCTCAGAGCTGAGATTATGCTCAGCACCCTCTGTGACATGATGATGCCCATGACCTTCACCACACCACCAGCCCGCTCCGTGGTGTTGCCAGCCCTGAAACCAGCAAGTTTAGGTCAGGTCTGGTCAGTGTAAGACTGTCTTAAACATTCACACACAGGATCAGCTGCAAATGCAATGTGACAGCTCCTCTCCACCATCGGTTCTTCCCCCTCGAGATGAGTAACCATGACAGCAAAAGGAAAAGGGCATCCTGCCAATCTAGGAAAGGTCCTGCTGGACATTGCTCCAGCCTCAACACACTTGGCTTTACTTCTCTCCACAAGCCCCCCCTGGGTGGTCTCAGGTGGTGTCACAGTTCCCTCAACCAAAATCATCTGAAAATTTTTACAGGACGAGCTGGTGCTGCCCCTTAAACCAATTTACTTCCCTAAAATCTCCTGAGTGCAAACTCAGTAACCGCCTCAAAATTAAACAATAACCTTTACAGGGCATGAATTCTGCTCTGTTTTCTGAAGAGTGGATAAATTTTTCCTTCCTGCTCATGTAACTGGCCCATCCCCAGCACCACATGTTCTCCACTGAGCAGTGCATTCTATGATGCAACTGCACATCTGGCTGGGGGAACAGCTGGTTCTGTTTAAAAGATCATCTCATAACTGAGTAGAAGCACCAGCCTGAGGAGGAGCTGCCTTCAAACTTGAGCAAAACTAAGGAAGCAGGAATGTTATTTGTAAACTCCTTATCCATTTATACAACACTCTGGGGAATTTTTCCCCTTTTCAACCAACCTATCCCTCCGCTGCCATTAACTGCCTCCTTTTCCTCCTCTTCCTCCTCTTCAGGGAGAGAACTTTCCATCCTTTGCATTTTGCTGACAGATGTGGTTCTTTTCCTCTGCGATTCAGTATCAAAATCATTGTCAAAAAGAACTTGATCCACTGGATCAGGCTGGAAGGGGCTGGGCTCTGCTGGAGGTTTTGGAGTCCCGTAAAAATTACCTGAAAATAAAACAAAAATCAGCATCAATAAAGCACTGACACTGCTGAAAGCACTGGCAGTGGCTGTGAGTGTTTTATGGCCCAAGTAAATGTGTTTTGGTGAAAACTGAGCTCCTCAAAGAAAACATCAGCACTATCAAAACCCAATCAACAGACAAAGCCTATTTACTTCTATGTTGACTTTTTGCCAGTGGTGCTATTAGATATCAGAAAACAAGAGGTTTAATTCAAAATTTCTATCCTGCCACAAGTTTTCTAGAGAAAAAGACGGATTTGTTACTTTGCCTGGAATTCACTAATACTCCATAAAGAGACTTGGGGAACAATCTGAGAGAAGCAAAACAGCGAAAATCAATTATCCTTACTTTATACACTAATTAACAGAGCAATATGCAGCAACAGAAACACACTAAAGTCAAAAAGCAAATTAATTTCATGCAGAAACATAAAGTATCTATTTACATAAAAGAAGTTAACAAAGAATTGATTTTAAAACCTTCAATTTTCTACTGACAACACACTTGCTAAACAAAGCTGTTAATATGGCTTCACCTAAAAATGGCTTGTACTTGAGAAAAAGGAACAGATTTTGCCTTCAATATTTTAATCTAAAACACAAAGGAATCATCTGCTGTTTTCTGGAAAAGAATTTCAGCAATTGACCTCTCTCCTGACTGCTCATATGATTTTTATTAAGGAACTGAGAGCACAGCAAGAAAGCTTCCCAGAATTCCTGCTGGGGTAACTTTTAGTGCCTGGATATGGTTTTGACCATGTAAATAAAATAAATAAGAATCTCTTCTGCAAATATCAGTGAGGGTGAGGCTCAGAGTGGGGACAGCCAGATAAAGAGCTGCTAAGGGGAAAAAAAAAAGCACTGGATTAGCCTTATTTGTCCTCCACAGAGAGGACAATGTCAGCAGTGTGGGACATGGAAAACAAGAGGCACAGAGCCTTTCACAGGATTGTCTACTTAGATATTTTATTTTATTTTATCACCACCTTCATTAGAGTGTTTTCCCCCACCACATTTAACAAAACCAACTTTGCTCCACATTTGGACAATCTGGTCTAGTGATGCTCAATTTTTCACTGGACAATGCTTTTTTTTCCCTGCTGGATCAGAATTCCCCTTGCCTTCTGCCCTTTTGATGCACACCTGTGAGGAGAACGTGGCCCTGTTCTCTGAGCTTTACACAAAATAGGCCGAATTCTGTTAAAATTGTACCAGGCACAGACAAACCTTCTCAGAAAGCTTTCAAAAATGCAATGAGCAAAATAATCAGGTGGCATTAAGGCTGGCTGAAAGGACAACCGGTGATTTAGCCCAGAGCTTTAAAACAAAATCACTCCCCCTCTTTAAAGGTAACCCAAAAATAGACTCACTACTGCCTCTCTGCTACTTTCAGGTCATCAAATGGGCAGGAAAAGTGGTATCACAGGAGCTACACTTGGACTGAGCTCCTGGACATGAGCACTGAGCCCTTATTCCCATTCCATTAAACATCACCAACGTACCATCATATGTTCCACTTTCTAGCAAGGCTCCACTTTCTTCCAGTGCTTTGAACTGCTCAACAGGAATGAAATTATAGTCTACCCCAGGGACTTCCCCATCTCTGGGAGCCCTTGTAGTGCCTGCAAAGACAGAGAAAACACTCTTGTAAGATACTTAAGTGCTGCCTGTTACCAAATGCTGCCTGCTGCAAAATTCAGTAAAACAATGTATTTTTGAATCTTTATGCAATGATGTCACCCCAGTAAGAGTTAGAACAAATGGTGAAGCAAGTGAACAATAATGTATAAAAACTGGGCCAGTAAGTTACAGAGGAATGACAGTTCTGGTACTGACAGAGGAGGAGACAAAAAGCTGGATGAGCTGGTAATTACAGAGAATTCTTTCTTATGCTCAGTGAACCAAAAAACAACTTCTGTGGCAGCTGACGACGCCTGGGCCAGGCAATCCCAGTCTGGGATTCTGGGAACAGCCGTGGTATTTTATTTTAACCCAGCTGTAAGGATGCTCCATCTCCCCCTGCTTCCACCAGTACCAACTCTCTAATTTGCAATGAGGTCAGCGTGACTAAGCACGTTTGATTTTTGGGTCACCAAATCCATAACTAGGCACAAAACTTAAATTTTTTAACCTTACAATTTAGAGTGTAATTCAGCTATGCTCCAAGCCTTGGCTGTAGGTCAGCTTTTTCAAAGCAGGCAGTAAATTGCTGTGCTAATGCAGAGGTTCTCAAAGTGTTGTGTCTATGAAAATAGGCCTCCCATAGTTAAAACAGCTTAATTAAAGCTCTCCTGGAAAGGACTGCACTGATTCATTACTGCCTACAACCTATCAGCATTTTAAAGGTACATGTCAATTTTGTCAGGCAGCAGCATGAACAAGAGCTAGTAAACAAAAGATAATAACAGAGAAATGCAGTTTAAGAAAGCCACAAACTCTTGGGCGTGCTCAGAGAGAACAGAACAGAGTTCCTGTAAATACAAAAAATGTTAGTTGACAAACTTATACTTTTTCAGTGCAACGAATATTTAAATACAGTCGGTGATGAGCCTTTTGGATCAGTCTGTCTTCTCAGGATGATCAAACAGTTCCCCTGCACTTTCTGCCCCTGTCACCCCTTCTGCACACAGCCCCTCCTGCCACCCTATTTCTATCACTGAAACACTCTGAGCTTGGAATTCTGGACTTTTTGCTCTTTTTCAGTCCATACTGGCTGTACCAATTCATGGCAACTTCAGACATGAAGCTGTTCCAGCAAAGCCAGAAGTTCCTGCTGCAAGGTAAAAGCTATAAACCAGATTAAGAGAGAAGGCAATTAAAGCTCATAAATGATGTGATTGTTAGCAGGAACAGATCAAATGAGGCTGATCTTTACATACTTACAAGGGATGGTTCTCAAGTAGAGATTGTCTCTGATCACTTGCTGGAGTTTGTGGTCTATCGAGCCCTTCTGGAACTGAAGGCTCAGGTAGTGGCGCAAATCTTTGTTGATGACTTTTCCTTAAAAAACCCAACAAACGAGAATAACTTGTAAAAATTAAGCAGGATCTCACAACAAGAATTGTGTTTCACTGCTATAAATGTTTCAGGAAAAAAAGAAAGCAGTGAAAGAGTTGGGTTGTTTTAAATGCAATGACCTGAATAGAAAAAAAATATTCTGTGGGTTGGAAGGGACCTTAAAGCTCATCTTGTTTCACCCCCTGCCATGGGCAGGGACACCTTCCACTAGCCCAGGTTGCTCCAAGCCCCGTCCAACCTGGCCTTGGACACTTCTAGGGATGGGGCAGCCACAGTTTTTCCTGTGCCAGTCCCTCACCACCCTCACAGGGAAGAGTTTCTTCTGGCACAGTGATTTTAAGCAGAGCTGAGCAACAACCATCCAACATCAGCATCTCCCAAGCAAGACAGTGACAGTATTCTGGAGCTATCAATAAAAAGCATTAGAATACAAAATGTATTACCAAAATTCAAAGTCTCCACACACAGGAAACTATTGTCACTGTATTTTGAAGCAGTTTCTATTCAATTTACACCTACTCACTAGTCACCTGAGCTCAACATTTTGTCACATGGGAACTCGCATCCTTGGTATTATAAAAAGAAAATATTTCCTTTTTAAAAACATTGCATAATAGAAGAGAGTTGGGTTTTTTTTACAATTACTCCTTTGCAATACTTCTGTCGGGTATCATTAGTGAATCTGTCACATCACTGGAGAGCCACGGCCCCTTCAGCACACAAATAACTGAGCTCTCGTATTACTGCCTCATCCTTCTGACAGGAGGGTACAAACCAATCTTTTGTACCCTGTCAGCCTCTCAGAAAGCACATTAAACAGGGTTCAGTGACCTTGGTAAATTTAAGTTATGTACTACAGCAGAACACTCGGGGCTTTGGGGAAAAAGCTCAGCCTTTGTCTCCAAACCCAGCCCAGGAGATGGGCAGCAGCAGGAGAGTGCTGGTGTAGCACAACAGCAGGGAAAAAAGCTGGAACAGACAACTGCTCTTGTTAAATTACGTCACCAACAGGTTATGAAATGCATAAACCTGCCCTAGGAAAGGTTCTAACAAGAGCCTCTGAGGCCTGTGAGCCCAACTGCTGAGGAAAACACCTCAAACAGGGCACAGACCCACATCAGTCCTTACACAGAGCTCACCTGCATCTTCAACCAACACTTCTGCACTCACATAAATGTCACATTTGCAAAAAAATCCTGACACACCCAGATCACAAAGACCCAGGCATTGCTAACCACGTTTTCCCAACCATGTTTCACTCCTGAAAAGTCAGCGGAATGTTTTGGTTGTGGCAAGTTTACACTTTCCCTTTCCTTCCAGCCAAGTTAAGGGCAGGTCACACCTCTTACTCATCTCTCAAACGTGACCTCAGCGACCACCACCGACCACCAGCAAACAGAACTTCAACCTGCACCCTCCTCCCTCCAAACAAAACCGTGGCAAGCTGAGGAGCATTTCCAAGTGGAACCAAGATTACCTATCAGCCCTTCAGAGAGGCCTGTGCTGTCCACAAATTAACCAAAACCAAAGCAAAACCACCTTAAGCCCCCAAGCAAAGAAAGAAAAAGCCCAGAAGAGGCAGCACAGCCTGTGCCGAACACAAGCCCTGAGCTCCAAAATGAAGTTGATTTTTCACCTGTTTTAACACTTAATTTATTTAAAAATTACATCCAAACCCACGAAAATCATTCTGCAGCGCTGGCACAACACCTCAGCATCGTCCTTGTGGCTGTCCAGAGTTACACAGGCAACACAGCAATTCCCACTGAAGTGGATCCCACTGAATCCTCCCAGGCATGGAATGTGCAGCAGCTCTGCAGCCCCCTGGGCCAACCCTGCCTGGTGTGATGCCAGTGAAGCCCCTCCTAAATTTCCTATTTTACCATCATGAACTGTTCTTTATAAAACTTTGGATTTGCTTTGCAGCATAACGAGCAAAACATGTCATGGAAAATGAAAACAAATAGGGTGATCTCTGGGAAGAAAAGTATTTTCCATTTGTTACTACAAATCACTTTATTGTTTGTAGACAAGACGGTTTCTCAACATTAAAAATATGGTTTACTGCTAAAATGGGCCATCCATCTCCCTGTCAAAGCCTGATCCATAGCTCTGCACTTCAGCAATCCCAGCATATTTCACTTAGGCAGATCAATACCCCCATATTTCACTCAGGCAGATGAAGCTGGTCATTAGCTACGTTCAGAGCGCTGCACGTCAGAAAAAACTTGGCAAGAGGTGAAAATCTGCACTGTATGTAGAATCACAGACTTTTATTTACTCACTGATCTTCCCCTCTTCATGTTTTAAAATTTAAAAGCTCATAAACCCTTTCCAATAAATATCAACTCTGTTAAAAGACAAAGTAAAGGCACAGCTGCTGCTAAGGATACACCAACACTGGGGAGGTTAATCTTAATATTAAAACCTTACAGACTGGAGACCAAGACTCTGAGCCCAAGGTGACTAAACTGAAGATTGAAAGGGCTGCCTGAGGAAAACAGAGGAAAGCCACACAAAATAAGCAGGCAGAGGTAAAATGACAGAAAGTCACACAGAGAATGCATTAGAAGGCAGAAAAATAAAGTAAGGATGCTTTAGGCAACCTCCAGAGCATGCTCCATACAAAAGCCACATTACTTCCCCTCCAGAAGCTGAACATGCTCCTTTACATTGTTTCACACAGGCTTTTAGGAGAACCTCATGTATCAGCCTCTCCGAAATGACCTAATAAATGTCGGGTTGGTGTTTGCTGTGCTGCTGAGCTGCCTCTGAAGGATGACACAGGCAACACAGGGACCAGTCAAGAGGAATAATGTACTTTATACCGTTCATATTCTGCAATGAACAGGCACAAGCCTCTTGTTTTCAGTTTTAATTTAAATTAACCACGAAAGAGCTGTTTAAACGAGGGTATACACACTGCAGTTGGGCAAGAACTAAGTAGCTGCAGAAGGAAAAAAAAAGGCTCGAGTGTCACTGCAGCAAAACACAGCACTGGGAAGGACAGAGGCAAATGAGTGACAGGGACATGGTGAAAAACGGGGGTGGTGGCTCTCACAAACTGTGCTGGTGAAGTTGCCTTTGCTGCTGAACCCAAGCAGGATGAAGAACAGCTATTTATACATCCAACCTGTCATGGAAACGCTCAGGAATACACACTGCAGTTACAAACGGAGGAGCATTGCCATGGTGCTACTAGAAATCGGCACAAAACCCCACTTCTAGATCAGCAGAGTTGGTAAAACAGCAAAGTTCAACGCTGAAATGTGCAAGTAAATGATAAGAATTCAGTCTCTGTAGCTTTTATGTTGCTGTCTGGTAATAATGTCACAAGTGCCTCTGGCTAATGCTGCTGGTATATGGAGTATCTGTGATGTCCCCCACAAATCACTCTGAAGACCACATGGAAATCTTCCACATTGTTTTGATGAACATTTTACACAAACACAGGTGACAGCTTTCCAGAGACATGGAATTCTCTGCACTGCTGGGGAGTGATGCCTGAAGTTTCCATGCCAACACCTCCTGGAGACAGTGGCAGCTACAGCCTACCAAGGAGCTGCAGTGCTGATGGGTGACTGAATAAGTAGACAGTGTTTTTCTCTCAAACTTTTTGAAAAATACTTCACTGTTCATTATAAAAGCAATTTTTCAAAGTAGCAGTTTATTAAAAGCATGCTGCTTTCCTATTAAAGTATGTAATTTATTACTAGGGCTTACATCTTCACTGTACCTTTTAGCATAAAAACGTAATTTTAAGTGAATTGCATTCCCTTGTTTTTGGTGGAAATTCTTAACAGCTCAGCTGCAGTCCTGGTGTGCTCTGCTGATGAAGAGTAAAATCATAGAATCCTGTAATGGTTTGGGTGGAAGGGACATTAAAGCTCATCTCACTCCACTCACCTTCCACTAGCCCAGGTGGCTCCAAGCCCTGTCCAACCTGGCCTTGGACGCTCCCAGGGATGGGGCAGCCATAGCTTCTCTGGGCAACCTGTACCAGGGCCTCCCCACCCTCACAGGGAACAATTTCTTCCCAATATCCCATCTATTCCTGCCGTCTGGCAGGGGGAAGCAATTCCCCCTTGTCCCAAGTCCCTCTCCAGCTCTCCTGGAGCCCCTTTAGGCCCTGGAAGGGGCTCTCAGGTCTCCCTGGATCCTTCCCTTCTCCAGGTGAACCTCCCCAGCTCTCCCAGCCTGGCTCCAGAGCAGAGGTGGCCTCCTCTGGGCTGGCTCCAGCAGCTCTGAAGAGGTGCCCAGGGCTGGAGGCAGCTCTGCAGGTGGGGTCTCACCTGAGAGGGGCAGCGTCCCCCCCTCCCCTGCTGCCCATGCTGTGGGATCAGCCCCACACACAGGGGGTTTGGGGTCCCAGCACATGAGGCCAGAGCACATCCAGCCTCTCACCCAGCAACACCAGCCCCCACCAGCCCAGGGCTGGGAAGGCAGGAGCATTCCCAGCTATTCCCGCGGTGATCTGCCGCCATCTCCCGGCACCTTCCAGCTGATCCCCCTTAGTTCCCCCCCTTTCCCACTCCCCAAATCCACCCCAACCCCCTCCCCAGGGGGGTTTAAACACCACAGAACGAAAAATCCCACATAGCAGACACTGCCATGAAATTTTGCTTTCTCACTCAGAACAGAGCAGAGAAGTGTGACCGGAATTCCACGTCCAGAATTCCACACATGTGAACACGATCCCAGAGCGTCCACGGCTCCGCTCAGCTGCGTGATGTGTTACATAAGCTGGGACTGCAAAAGGCCACCCTGACCATGAAAATTCCACTGAAACACTCGTTAAGGTCTCTAAAACAGCTCCCTGCCTTTGCTCACAGGATAACTAAAACAGGAATTAACAGGGTTCCTCAAGTGGAAAACAGTTACTGTTTAATTAAACTGGGCTGTCAATACTCAGAGTGAGATTTAAATGATCTTTGACGTGACTAAGCAAAAGCTGTTTAAAGAAATGTTCAGCTCCACAAAGCAGGGACGATGCATTAGGAAACCCAGGTTATAACTAGTGTGTAACATTAACTTTATTATGCTCCTCAGCAACTACTCATGCACGATAATGCCACAGAAGCTCCTGATTTCATTCCTGATCTAACATAGTCATCCACTGAGCACAATTATTTCCAAGCATGCAAAGGAATCACTGTATTCACATGGAGAGGATGGAAAAGCCCAGTACTTCAATACCCACACAGTGACCTGCCCACAGATCCACATCTGTGCTCCCAGCACAAGCGACAGGTGGGAGGTTCAAATTATTTCAATTAATACAGAAAAGAGACACCAGCATTTTGAGAATGTCCAATCCTGTCAGGAGGTGCTTTCTCAGGTTGTGAGGTAGAAACACAGACGAACTGCTGTGCAGAAGCCTGCTCTTCCCCCATGGGAGGGGGCCAGGAGCCCTGGGACCATGGAGGAGGAAGGTTAAGACCGACAGCTTGTCCCAGCCCACCCAGGGCTCCGTGAGGCTCCCACTTGACACCTCCCTGTTGCCCTTCCAGGTGATGGAGGCAAGAAATCAAGTTTGGAAGAGTGCAGCTCCCTAAGAAAATCTGGGACAGCTCAGAAGGTGTGATGGCACCACATCTGGGCCAGTGGCCCATCTGGGAACAGAGCTCCTGGCCCCCTTAAGGCTCAGGGTACCTTTGCAGCTTCTTCAAAGCTCAGCCGAGCTCCCCATCAGGTGCAGCATCACTTCCCAAGGGACAGGGTAAGGAAATGGCTGTGTCCTGTCCACAGGGCTCAGTAAGCACCTCCAGCCTCCAGTGATTACCAGCTGCTTTGGAGTTAAGTCGCTGCAAGGATGTACAAAAGACCAAAAGCAGATAATCATCTCAGGAATGTGACATGAACTTCAGCTCGCCTGCCTTTTAATGAGCCTGGAACAGCGGTAGGTCCACTCTGCTCCCGCTCCCAAAGTCTAAATTAATCACGTCTTTTGAGTGCCAGACCCGACACCAGAAAAGGCCAAGCGTTGACTAATTCAGCAGAGATTCTCCAAAGGGCTGTGGTGGGCAGGTCTCTGGCTCCCACACCGTAAGGGCACCGTGATTTGCCGTATCACTGGTAGGTAGAGACACTTCTCTGAAACCAGCAATCTGTCACAAGACACAGAATCTCCCCTGACAATGAACAGAACAGACAAGGTAAAGAATGAAAGCTGATTTCCCAGAGCTAACGTGGGAGAAGAGCCAAATACATTAGCAGCTTATTTTGGGATGTGAAAAGCAAATGATGTATTTTACAAAGACAAAAGAAACAAACAAACAAAAAAGAAAACTTAAATAATTAAAGGGCATGTAAAAAGAGTAAAAATGTATTTTAATCTGTTCTGGTCATACTGACAGACTTCTCATCACCTCCCTCAGCCCAGCATCATTTGCAAAGCTTTGGGTTGAGAGCAGACTAGCAGGTGCCAAGGACCAAAATCTTCTGTAGTTACCAATGCTGTTGGCAACAGAGGGAGAATATGGGAATGACCTGGGAAAGTTGTTTGGTGAAGGAAGAGAAAGTCCTGAGGATAAGGAGGTGATGAATGCAGATGCAGCTGAGCTGGACTATTTGGGAATATGGATAGGTATCAAGGAGGTATTACAATTGAGAAGAGGGCTGTAAGGAGAAAATACTTTCATAAGATATTTTAAATCCCTTTTTAACAACAGCTTTCAAACGTTCACCAACAGAATCTCACTCAGGCCTGCTGGGCTGTGTGCATTTCCCTCTGCTAAATGTCTGCAGAGAACATTTGACTGAAGACAGAGACAACAAAGCCATTTTCATTAAGCCATGCTGCACTCACCCTAAGTTATACCAGCATCTGGAGAAAACATGTTATAATAAAAAAAAAGCAGTAGTTGAGAAATTATCAAAACTTTCAGGCACAGGACAATTTGAGAGAAGGCCTTTACCCCATTTGTGACGAGCTTTTGTACACAGCCCTGCCAAGCCAATCTCAGCTTTCCCAAAGCATGGAGGAGATGCCTATCCCTTTGCTTTATCGTGCCTCTTAACTGCATCACAAAGATATTTAGGACACATCAGCCATATGGAAATCCTTACCCTCCTGATGCCAGTGTCCTATGGATACAAATCCAGGCGAGGTTCAGACTTGCGGTAGGTTTTGCAGGTGAACCTGACCCCTCTGTGAGCTCTCCAGCTGCCCTGCCCACGGTTCTTCCACACAACACATCCAGGAACTGGACATCTAATAAATACTGAAGACCTAAACCAGCTACATTTACATTTTACAACCCCCTACCAAACACTCCAAGGCACAAGACCAACCAGTATGGGTGGGAAGTCCCAGGATATCCACACAGAACGAAGGAAGCAGGACTGGAGGAGCCCTCACTGACGAGAGGCAGGGCCTGCCCAAGCAGCAGAGAAGGAATTTAATTCCTCTAAGTAACACAACTAATCTGTAAACTTTTAAGTACAATAGGAAATCTTGTTTCTTTGTACTGAAGAGAAATCACAGCACAGAGCGTTTGCAGATTACCCTGCTGTGAAATAAAGGTTGTTAAGTGGCTAAATGTTACTGGTGTCAGTCTGCTTTGAAGAAAATTGAATTAAGGATCTCTCACGTCGCTGAACTATGGCTGTGTCATTAAAGGCATTCTGCAAATTTATAAAAAGTAAAGGGTAAGTGTGTCAGATTCACATAATTACATTAACATGATAGATGCAGAACAATTCAAGGAGGAATTTACGTAGTCTATTGTACAGAAAAAAAACAATCTCAAGGCTCTTCACAGCCACAATAATCCATTAAACCAGACTCATTTAGTCACTGAAAGCTGAAAAATACTAGAAAGGTTTTACTTTGAAGGGCTTGTTTAATTGTAGTTTGCTATATGCTGCACGATAAATTCTTGGTAATATATTCTTATTTACGGAAATTATGGTAGAGATAAGCCTTGCAGTATTAATAAATCATTTACCAGAGCCCTCAAGATACTGGAAGGGTGTTTACAGTACTACTGAAAGAAACGAAAACCTGTTTATCCAGCTTTAAGAAATAAGGTTGCCATCAACCTCATTACAGTTTGTACATCCCAGTTCACTGAGGGGATTCTCTTATTTTTGTTAGTGACACAGAATACACTCAGAAAACACCAATAACTATGAATTTTGACTTTTTAAGCCTCCAGATTTAGATCACTAAAAATGATCAAAGGGTTGTTCAACACTGGCCCTTACAGGATGATGCCTTCAGATCCTCAGTCGAGGTGGTGACTAATTTAGGGAGACAAAGTTTCTCATTTCTCATTCTTGAACATCTCAGCATCCTGTGCTCCTTCCTTAAAATCTTACAGGGTTGGAAATGCTCTCCCAATAAACCAGCCCACTGTTGGTAAACCTATGCAAAACTAATTTGGCTTTGTGTTTGCTTATAAACTTCATCATTAAAGCATTTCATTTTGAAGATAACTAAAATGTGCTTTGAAAGGCACAACCCCAAACAATCTTTCAGAAACACAAAAAGCACTGGCAAATCAGGCATTGTTTATTCCAAAAAAACACTCGGAGCTGAGAAGGACAAGAGGTGAAATGTAAACAGCGGGAGGTTGGATGCAAACCCCCAGGGTTTTATTTCTGGCAGTACAGAAACAGCAAAGTCAACTGTAACAGAAGCCTCCGGAGTGTGAATATCCATGGCTGGGTTCCTGATCTACCATGAAAAAAATCTATTGTTCAGTGCACAAGGAAGGGGAAAGAAAATATTGGCAGAACACAGATGGCATTAGCTGGAGCCTTTCAGTGCCATTTGGTTGGTGTATGAAAATAACACTTGTTACCCAGCTAACACTTGTCGCCGTTCGCAGATGCACCAAAAGTGGCTCAATCTTGGAAGTGAAGAATGAGTCTGGAGTGACAGAACAGGGGGAATGGCTTAAACTGAGAGAGAGCAGGTTTAGATTGAGCCCCTCTGCTCTGGAGCCAGGCTGGGAGAGCTGGGAGTGTTCACCTGGAAAAGAGAAAGCTCCAGGGAGACCTGAAGGTCCTACAGGGGCTCCAGGAGAGCTGGAGAGGGACTTTGGATAAGGGATGGAGGGACAGGACAAGGGGAAACGGCTTAGATGGTAGATAGGGCGGAGTTAGATGGGATATTGGGAAGAAATTGTTCCTTGTGAGGGTGGGGAGGCCCTGGCACAGGTTGCCCAAACAAGCTGTGGCTGCCCCATCCCTGGGAGTGTCCAAGGCCAGGTTGGACGGGTCTTGGAGCAACCTGGGCTAGTGGAAGGTGTCCCTGCCCGTGGCAGGGGGTGGAATGAGATGAGCTTTAATGTCCCTTCCAACCAAACCATTCCATGATTCTGTGATCCAGCACAAGTAGTTTTTAACCTTCTACCACCTACCCTGAGCTCATCCCTCTCCACCTCCAGAGCACTGAGCATCCCCAGGCAGGGTGGGGGGACACTCCCCTGCGCCCACGGAAGGCAGCTCCTACCTAACCACAACCACCAACAAAGAGCTTTTCTTTGAACAACCTAAAAGCAGAAGCACTGGGCTCACATGCCAGAACACATTCCAAGCAGGGACAGCAGCAGCAGCAGAGCTCCCAGCAGATGCCTGCCCCCTTCCCTTCTGGTTGCTCCCAGGACAGAGCCACATCTCTGCAGAGCATCCCAGGCCAGCACACGGCAGGATGGGGACACACATCACTTTGGAACGGAGGGAAAAGCTGGAAATTTAGGCCAGCTGCGTTTGGAAGCCCCTATGTAGTGTAGGGAACCGACAAATAAAGGTTCCACCGGATGCAAGAACAAGGAGAATTTTGCAGTTACACAACTCCAGGGCAATTTTGTGGAGAGGTATTTTATCTTTTGATTAAAATAGAGCGTATAAGTTTAGTGGGGTTTGGATGAAACAAAATATACATGTAAAAACCCAAATATGAGTATACTGAGAGCAGATGAAAAATGTTGGCAATTACTGGTGGACCACACAGCTCATTATTTTTCACCAAATGCTACTTTTCTTCTCTGTTTCTTGTTACATCTATAGACACACTCAGGCTGTACATGATTTCCATGGAATGACAACTTTTTAAGTTTTGTGCCCTGCACTGGTAGCAAAACAGCTTGCATAGCCTAATAAATTGCCTACAACCTTAAGGATTCTTAAAATGAAAATCCTTTTGAGTAAACTAGTCAAACTTTCAGACTCCAGCTTCACACACACCAGTATCAGATATGATTACAGTAATACATTGCACGCACACAAAAATCCATTAACCATGGGAATACAGTCAGGAGAATTACCAGTGAGCAGGGTTTGCTCTCATCATGCCAAGTATTTTAATACTCTATTATTAAATAGGAGAACAGCAAGGCACAAAGGCCTGTACAGCTGTTTCTGATATAAGATCAGACACTGAAGGAGATATGAGCAGAACTCAAATGATTTAAAGTAATGAATGGGTTTCAAATAAAATGCAAACATAACCATTTCCTTCAACTTAACAGTGGGGAAGAAAAATGCAAAAGAACTTTCCACAAGAGAAGTTTGACCTTTTCTATTATATAGAGAGACTTTCCTCTCTTCTCTTTGATTTGGTATTTTCTTGAGACGTGAAAAAAAGCACTTGAACAGATCAACAGTCTTTTGCCTATTTATAAAGATTTGTTATATTTTTCAAGTGATATTTCAGTGCTCTATTCTTCTGTAGATCCTTCCCCACTTCACGGGGAGGTTGCACATATCCTGCTTAACTCTTGGGAAACATGGAGCATTTTGCAACTTTCTGAAACAACTAAGACTCACTGCAGAGAACCTGAACTCCCACAATACTCCACCTGCCAACACGGCCCATGGCTTCCATCTCAACCCAAATGCGTTGGTTGATGGTAAAGAACAAGAATCCAGATAAACTGCACCCTGTAAGCCTCTGCCACAGCCAGGCAGGAGACAGAGACAAGGATTTACAGGGATGTCTGGAAAACTCAGTGAGCCTGGAAGCTTGAGACACCTCACAAAAATCAAATGTAGGCTTGGCAAGGTCTGATTAAGCCTCTCAAAGTGAAAGATTTAAAGCACAAGAGGCAACAGGGTTTTGACACCACAACAGCAGATGAATCAAATACATTGAGCAGGGTGGAATATGGAATTATTAAGTTTGGAAAAGACCTTTATGATCATGAAGTCCAACCACCAATCCAGCGCCACCAACCCGTGTTCACCACTAAACCACGTCCTCAGGTGCCACATCCACACATTCTTTTAACACCCCAGGGAAGGTGACTCCACCAGCTCCCTGGGCAGCCTGTTTCAAAGCTTTTCAACCATTCCCATGAAAAAAATTTCCTAATATCCAACCTAAACATCCCCTGGTGTAACTTGAGGCCATTTCCTCAACATGACCTAAAAGAACCACCAGCCAGCACGGCGACACACCAACGGGCTCCAACACGTTAAAAGAGTGTGTTACAACAATCTAAAGGGTCAAAACAACAATTAGAATTTGTAATACACCAACATGTTAAAAAAAATATTAAAAATAGAGGGTTGTTTTAATAATAGCACTTTAATAAAGCTTCTTAATTATGCATTCAAGGCCTTGCTGAGTTTTAATCAGTCTGCAAGTCACTAGGCTACAGAGACTGTCCAGGGTGAGTTGTATCTGTCACTGCAACACTTGTATTGTAAAGTCAAATACAGACATCACAGCCATGAAATCAGAGTCCTCTGTAGCTGTCACAGGTTATAATAATACATAAATCATTTAGTCTGCTCTTAATTGAGAACTGGAGCACCAAAAACAAAGTAACATGAACAATGGAGGTGATTTTCCTCAGGCTAACTATGGCTTGTTTTTTTTTAATCAACAATCTCCCATTCATTCCCTTAAATTTACAATGTGAGGTTTTAATTTATTCACGCTAGAAAAAAAATGATTGAATGAGACAGCAAACAAACCCATTTGGTCTGGAAAGCACAATTAACATATGCAACTGAACAAAACGTTACTTGAGTCCCCAAACTGTTCTAATATTAATGCTTCCCTTTGGAAATCTGCAGCTGGTGTGCAAATTCAAACTTAATGACGTTTAGTAAGTATTATTCCATGTCCCACCCCAACAAGGGGCTGCCCACAGGGCACCTGTGCAGGTTAAGCTGTCGCAGTGCTTGGCAGAAGCTGCCAGTCCTTGTGTTTGTCCCGACACAGCATCACATTTCAGCTGTGACGTATGTCTAACATACCAGATCTCATTGCTTAAGCACCGTGCAGCTCTACAGAATGACACATTTCAGTCACATCCCCAAAGAAAAATGTCCTTGCAGCTGCTCTGCGTTACACAAGCGATTTAATCTGCTTGGGACTTGGCACTGCTTTCCCAGCAGAAGGGTACATGTTTGCATGCCAAGACCTTTTTATTTTTGATTTTTTGGAGTGTTCTGATTAGAACAGAACTTATGCAAATCACAGACAGGTTTATTTTTAGCCTGCTTTCCATAGGAAGCAAGACATGCAATTACACTCCACATAATTTCTAGGCCCACTAACCTATTTCAGTCTGGAGTTTGGCAGAGCAGGAGCCTGACAAAGACACTCTGTCGACAGATACTGGATGTCTGTTCTGGATCAGACAAACCTCTTGGGTGACCATCCAACTTGGGAAACAGAAAATGTTCCCAGCAGAGGTGTCCTCCAGCCGCATTTGTGAGCGGCAGTGGGAGCTGAATCCATAAACCAATTTATACAACAGCAACTTGGGCTCTCAGAAACCATCCCAAACAACCCTGCTTTGCACTGCTTTCAAGTTATAACAGCTTTTCTAACAGTGCAGTTTATTCCCACACAGAAATGTCACTAAAGGGCTTTTTGGGCACAGAGCTCTGTTGGGCTCCTCAACCCTGTGTTACTGCGGGACCCCCTGAGCACATGGGTAAAGGAGCAATTCCTGCTCCACCAAACAAGAGCCATTATGCAGCTTTTGTGAGGGAATTAGAGCTTCCCAAACCGGCTTTTCAAGGAGCTCTGGAAATCCCAGCACTGGCAGAGGTGGGATGTAGCATTCCCGAGGGAGAGCTGGTGCTTTTCCAGGGAGAGGCAGCTCTGCAGTAAACCCAGGGTGCAGCTCCATGGCTGTGCCTCGCCGCGCTCCCAAGGACTCCCAGGAACCTGCAAACACCAACATCTACGTGCCAGGTCAGCACTCCTCTGATCAAACCCTCCGTGTCACAGCGGTATTGACTGCAGACATCTCACAGTTTAATTGGAAAACGACCCCCTCCCAGCGCTCTCTGCACAAACGGACAGTCAGCAAAATCCCCAGAACTCCAGATGTGCACCGGCCATGACTAATGTCAGTGCCTGACTCACACAGTTCACACGGCAGCTCTGCACCCAGGGAGGCTCTACCCAGCCTGCTACAACCCCCCAGGACTGGGGGCACACCAGGGAGCACCACAGCATCCCAGTAAGGGCTGGGATGTCCCTGTGCCCATGGGAACACGCCCCGTGCACCGGCTGTGGAGTCACTCTCATTGATCCCCTTTGGCACAACCACAGCTGGAAGGAAACAGGTTCACATTCCCCAGATTTTTCAATGCATTTCTCAGCAAAATCAAGCTTGGTATAGAAAAGTATCGATGCTGACATTTTCAAGTGCTGGTACAAACACCACTGCAACTCGTGGCTTGCCTGGGTCATGCTGTTCTAATAAAAATAAGATGTGAAAAAGACTTCTGTCTGAAAACACAACCTACAAAACAACATTTAGTATCTGCTGTGGTTAACTTATACCCTTAAGGGATCTCACAGTGTTTGAAATTTTCCCCAGAACAGCCTCACAACCACACTGAACACTCACTGCAGTTTTACAGTGAGTGCATCCAACTCAAGTTTTACAACACTGTGAGCTGCAGTATGAGAAAATAACTCAAGCCCTACCAACACTGTTCAAAACACTTTTAAAATCTTCCAATTCAGAAAATAAGGTAACTCTCTCTCACCTGTGTGATGTCAGTCAAGCATCTTATCCATTGTTTATTTGGCACTATGTGAAAAGCACAAAAAACAAAGGAGCCAGGAGACTCATCCCAGGGGTCAGGACCAGCAAAGCACATCCAGGGACAGGAGGAAACTCCTGCCTTCCCCATGTTGATTTGTCACAGCCATGAATCTCATTGGTGTCACTGAATGAACTCCATCACAACCCAGTTCTGCAGAGAAGCTCTTGTTTAGGATCTATACAGCACACTGCTGAAGTAATCAAGTAAGAGAAGACCATTTCCTTATGTGTTAAGTTAATCATCATGTAATATTAAAAATGAAAGGGATTTCTCTTTCCGCTTGCACAGCATATCCTGTTATTTCATCACTATTCATTTAATAAGATTTATTTTCAGTTATGGCACACAGGATTTTCAATTAACTATGAAATAGTGCTTTCTCCGAGGAGAGCACGTGTGAGGAGCTGGATGCCAGCACAGAGGAACTGCTCAGCCTTTGGGATCCAGCTGCTTTCTAGTGAAGTATGAGCATGAGCTGGGCTTGCCCAGGCAGTGCTGGCACATCCTATCTCAGCTCTTCCCTGCAGGAACCCAGGTCAGAGCAGCCAACCTGGCACAACTGCACCAGAGGTGCCGACTGACGAGCTCCAAACGTGTCCTGGGAGCAGTGCAAGTCATCCCACAGAGCCACAGCTCATCCACAGAGCTGGCAGAGGTGCTCACCTCCACTGTTTGGCACAGTCATTTGAATTTCTAACAAACTCAGAGGCTGACACAGCATTTCACTTGAAAATCCATACACCTTCCCATCACCAGGCTGCAGGAAAATACGTCTAAAACCATCCCTGTCACCTGAGCAGCTGCTACGGAACTGAATGATCTTTAAGGTCCCTCCAACCCAAACCATTCTGTGAATCTAAATGTTAATTCTGTATTTTGTAAATACACTTTTGAGCTAGTAAATGCCCTTACATCCATGTGCTAAACGTCAGTGATCACAATTTACACAATTTGCTCTTCAAACTGCTGTTACCTGTGATGAGTAACTGGTCAGAGAAGCACAATTGTGCGTTTTGGGGGACAGCAGGGACACGAAGGGCATTGAAGGGGTACAAAGGGAAGGACAATGGTGTTCACAGCCCAGCACATACTCATTTATTTCTCTAAAGAGAAAATAAAAAAGGCATTGCAGAAGAGAATCATTCCAGAGGGCAGGCAGGTAACTGCAGCCTCAGCTCTAAATTATATAGCCAGGAGGGCAGAATGATCTTTATCTTCCTCCTTTGTACTCACTCACCCATGGATACAACAATGGCATTGCCACCCCAGGAATGCAGTTAACCTTGCATTTTAAAGGTTAATTTTACATGGCTGCAGATCTTATTTTTGTCAGTTCCCACTGGCCAAACACCTCCAAGTAACAGCAGGTAAAAACCCCACAGCACTAATGATGATTGGCTTTTACCAACAATTTTAGGTTCAGGTATCAATAGTGCAGCTTTGCTGTCATTTAATCACAATGCAACCCACGCTCAGAAAATGTTATATTTTACAACTAAAGGGTTAAAGACTTCTAAAATTCAGCTCAACTGACCTTGGTGTGACTTACCACAACACAGTCAGCTCTTCAGCAACACAGATGGTTGAACTGATGCTGCCAATGTTTTAAGCTCAAAAATCCTTCTTTTTCTGTTTTTCCCCCCCTAAATTATTATTATTATTTCCCCATGCTGTGTTTACTGTTTTACATATATACTCTGCCTGCCAAGGAATTGTTAACTAATCACCATGAGATTCATTTTGTTAGCACACAGCTGGGTACTTGGTCATGCAACATCTGCTTCTCTGCATTTCTTCTTCTTCTTATCTCTCAGTAGTTTGTAAGAAAACTCTCTCAATGGAGCATGTCAGTCAGTATGTGGAGAAAGAAGCTGGTAACTAACAGCTATTAAAACATAAACCTTCAGATTAGTAACTATTGAATATCCTGTGCTGGAAAGGACCCATCTTTAGTCCTGGCCCTGCAAAGGACAACTCCAAAATCCCATCACGTTCCTGAGAGCATGACTCTTACAGGATGGAAAACCAGCAGACATAAGACAGGTAAGAGACCTTCCCATTTCCTCATCTCAAGCTTTTATTAGAGATCGCTGCAACTTAGAAGGAGAATATAACCAGAATAAGGAATACAATGATCTTCTTCAAAGAAATTCTTCTGCAATAAAGTGTTCAGAACATCAGCATTTGAGAGACTGGCAGACTATAAAAGGGCAAATAACCCATTCATTAAAAGCATAAATCTGGTTTTCATAACCAGAAGTCACTGAACATTAAAGAAAACTTGTTCTTCCTTTGCCACTTATGTGAACTTCTAAGCACAGACCACGGGTCAGTTCTACAGCAGACTCAGCTGTAGTTGGCACATGGGAGTATTTGCTCAGCTATGGAGATGTCATTCCGTGTGGGGAACACCATAGCTGCATTTCCAGTTATTTTTGACTTCAGAACAAACTTCTTCCACTACTTTATACTATAAACTAGAACTAGTTGAAGCAGAGACAAAAAGCACTGGGAGCAACCCCATTTTCACTCCAAGATTTCCAGCATAAAAATAACTCTCTGTAAGCCACGTACAACCACACTTAAAAAACCTAAACCACCTGATTTTAGGAAGCCCTGAAGGGCTGTGGCTGCAGTCAGGCACAAATGGCACACTCACTAGTGGCCAGATTCCAAGCCACCCACTCTCCCCTTCTCTGAGTACAACCAATGACCATAAAATAAACATTATCAGCGGTGACCAAGAATCAAAGTCTAGAGAACAGGGCGGCCAAACAACTGCTCCCCAGCAGGTGTCTGTGACAACTGTCTGGCTGATAGGCTATTAAATTCAGGGAGTAACTTGCACCAGTTGTTTTCAGTTTCAGTTAAGACTGTCCAGGGAAGTGTTGGACTCACCATCCCTGGAAGTGTCCAAAAAATATGCAGGTATGGCACCTGAGGACATGGTTTAATGGCGAACACAGCTGGTGGGTTGATGGTTTGACTTGGTCTCACAGTTCTTTTCCAATCTTAACAATTCCATGATTCTATAACTTAATGTTTGCCCCCATAATTTCAGCACGAGGTGGATGCTGTAAGCAGAATAATAATGTTGTAGAGGCTCTGAAAGAGAAAGGGTCCTCCTCAGTTACAATAATAGAAGTTTCTCTGTACTCACAGCTCTCAGATTCTGCTCAAGAAGCTGCCAGTCAGCGTCTTCATGCAGCTGTCTCCAAAGGCTGGAGTCATTTATATCTACTTAAAGAGCTCACTAAATTCAAGACTGACACAGAAATGGAATTCTCTTAAGAAAGCACTTCAAATAAAGAGACAGCTTTGAAGGCAAAGCCAAATCTAATTTCTGTTCTCAATTCACAATCAACCAGAAGGCGGCTATGGATGTACAGCCCAACAGGAAAACCCAAACTGACAGCCCGGAGTTTGTTCCTGCATTTATTGCATCATTCCTTTTCTGTCATCCCTGTCTCACAGGAGAGGTTCTGGAGTAATCTCTCTGAAATGCTTTACTATCACCAGAGCACAGAGCAGATACTTGTTACCCACAGTAGACGGTTCTTATTAAAACTCTCCCTCTTCTCCTCACTTCCAGGATACACGTGAACTTGAAGGTAAGAGGTTTAAAAGTTTGTTTTGAATACAAGTATATCATATATATCCATTTACCAAGATAATAAAACATACATAATAAAACATATGCTGCACCCACAAGCATAAGGATTACATGGAGCAAATCTGACAGCAGGTACCTGTCCTAACCATGTTCATCAGCTCACAGTACTGTGATTGCAATGTAGTCAAGATCCTTCCCAAATCTACACCATACCGAGTCAGAATCAGGCAGCAATTACATAGAGAGCACTTCACTGTTACTAAACAAATGTATTTAAATTTCCAAATTCACTGCTCAATCCCCACTGGCAGCTCTACAGTAGCAGCAAAGAAAAGCAACCAGACATCTCGCTCTTCAAATAAATCATGGGATGGAACAGAGATTAGCTTGTCTTTACCTGCCAGTTTAAATTCCTATTAAGAGACTAACGGGGCTCTCCTGAAGGCACTGTCAGAGCAATGAGCTGAAGCCAGGGCTGGGCTGTGTGTGCAGCACATCCACACCTGCCCAGCACTGTGCACACCTGGAGGGTCCACAGTGCCCAGAGAGGGGCAACTGCAGCATTTGTTACTCTAAAAAACACCAGGGTGAGTCAAGCACGCAGGTTAGGAACAGTCCTTGCACAGCAAAATTCCAAATATCCTCTGCTTCTGAACTCATTTTGCAGCAGTTCCGAGTCCCAGCCGAGCCTGCAGGCACCACTCGAATTTCCTGTGTTTGAATCAGATGCAAGTTGTTACTTCAAAAAGCAGATTTTATTTTTATCTCCACTTGTTTGTTAAATAGAGGAAAAGCCTCGCACTTTGCAGTTAAAAACTTAAGAGAAGCCTCACATTTTGCTTTTGAAACTTCCACTGCCAGGTGACAATGAATGCTAAATCTTTCCAGACCACTGCAGTCTGAAGAGAGCACCCACTTCTCCTGTCCCAGTTTCAAATTCTTCAGACAACACAGAAAGTTCTGTCAAAGAACTGGGGTTTTATTCAAAAACATTGGTTTTTTTTGCCATTTCCTTAATACCCAACATCTCTGCAGCCACGCACCAGGAAGAGCAGCAGATCTCTTAAGAATATAGTTCAATAGAAAAAAGAAAATCTGATGTATTTGCCAAGGGGCAATAAATAAGGATTTCAGAACAACAAATTTTATGCTGCCCGAAGGTGATTCAACAAAGCAGAAAGTGATTTAAATCCTTTTTCTCTTTGCTCCATCTCACCCACCATAAGAAAAAACAGCTCACAGAAAGAATTTCCTCATGTAAAAGCCCTTTTACTATTCCTACAGCATGACACTTCACATTATAGATCTGAGTTTGATGTCTGAATGGAAAAATATCCTATTTTTAGTAGACTTTTCACTGAGAGAACAGTTGGTAGGACTGAATACTTTGGAATTTCCCTGTGAATATACTACACAAACTTGTATACAGGTACAAGCTGATAAAAAGGTTCATGAAGACCCCAGAGATCCCATCCTTGGGGCCACCACTGCCCCCAAAGGGCCACCGATGTCTGGGGAAAATAATTCTGTTTTCAGCAGTGTCCAGCACCACTGTTTAAACAGTGGCCCATTCACACAGCCATTTTCATGTTCATTCCAGGTCCCCTCCCTGGGCAAAGGCCAGAGGAAGTCGATAACCTCCTGCTTCCTACCAGACACACCTGTTCCACCTCTTCTGTTATGTAATTTGTGCTACAATCAGACTGCTGCACAGCCAAAGTTTATTAAATTTGTGTAAATCACAGCACTGTAACAGTGTTCTCCAGTCTCCAGAGAGTTTCAACTCTCAGTATTTGGGATAAAGAACCACTGGAGTAACACAAATGCTTCCAATGGTGTCAAGCAGCTAATTATGGGAAAACAGCCTGAAATGAGGAGCTGTGCAAATCACCTATGCTCATGTTTTAAAAAAAATGTGCTAAGAACATTGCTTCAACAACAAAACCACCCCTGATTTACAAATATTTGTAATTCTGTGTTAAAACCACAACTGCAGCTGAACTAAAACGAGGGCACCCACCAGGACTCACTGATGGGGAGATGCCAAAGGCCACCTGAGCTGTGGCCTCAGGGCATTCCACCCGCTCTCAGACACTTTATAAGGGTTAAGAGACACCCCTGGCTAGGGAGGACCCACATATCCCAAAATATGTTGCAGAACAGAAAGACATAACACACACTACAGCATAAACAACACTCACTCCACCGCATTTATTTGCTGTTCTGACGGACATTAAGTGCCCTGCCCTAATGAATGCCTTTAAGTACTAGCAGCATCTCCTAATGAGCATTAATTAAACTTTTCCAGCATCTCTACCTTCACCAGAGAAAAGTAATTACTCACTGCTGTCCTACGGAGAGGGAAATAAAATCCACAGGATTAGGTTTTTTTAGACTGAGTAAGTAGGGCAGAGAGGAAAGCCTGCAATTTACAGGCAAGTTGTGTAGCCCGTAATTCCACACGAGCACTACTTCAGGCCTTGGATTGAGTAAAACAGTTTTCCTGCTGCCTGTAAATAAACCACAAAATGGGGTTTAATAATAGCACCAGGTCCATCAAGGACGTAACTATTTGTCTTTTTGAAAATTCGTAAGAGGACGCAGCACAAGCTGTTACCTCAGCTGTTCTGCATGGTTTAACCCCCAGCTGCACACACCCCTCGACAAAAATATTTTATTTATGTATGTGGCATGTTAATGCTTCTGTAATAAGCCATTTTAAAAAAAGTATGTGCATGAGAGGCATCTGAAGATGTCTCACAGAATCATCATAGAATGGCTTGGGTTAGAATAATGGATAACAACTTCAATTTATTAATACAAAATTGGTTTATACAGCAGCGACCAACGCTCAACACGAAATAAAACCACAGCAATGTCGTCAAACTTATGTCACCAGCATTTTTTGCAGATGTCAAACACAATTCATTGAAGTTCACATTCTAAACTTCATCTTCCAAGGAAGCACTGTCAACTCAAAGGAAAGCCAAGCCAATACATATCCCAAAATACTCCTCAGCACTGGAACATCACATTTGATGGTCCTTCCCCTTGATGGCACCCACAGTTTACACAAACAAGTTCTTCCTGCACCAAAGCATTTCCAATCTAATCTCACTGCAAAGAAGATTAGTGAAATTACTGAGAGATAATAGTTGCAGCAACAGAGGTAAAAATACTTCCCTGCCACTTTTGGTCAGCTGATTTTTGAGGAATTCTTTAGATCAATAAAGGATGAAACAAGCCATTAAACATAATTCCCTGGGAATTATGCCTCTCTTTTACATAACAGGATTCTGAAATTCCCCCCCCCCCAAGTACATGCATTAGGAGGAAATCATTTCTACAAACCTAAAACTTTAGGGCTTAGTTATTTCCTGATAGTTCTGTGGTTTTAGAGGAAATAAACTGGATGCTAATCCTCTTGCATTTAATGAGTAGTGCCAGCACACTCTGCTGCTGTTTGTTGCAACAAGGTCATGGCAAACCTGGCATACAACCAAGGCAAAGTTGTATATACTGGCAATAAAACCTCAAAGTGGGGGAATGGCTTAGGTGGTTTGGATGTCACTGTTGCCTATTTGTGAAAAAACTGTGTCAAAATAATTTTTAAATCCACAGAATTAAAATCATAGAAAAATTTCATGGATTTCTCACTGAAGTCACAGAGTAGGAGGGAAATACTTAATCAGCACGTTGGCTTACACCAAGCTCAAATTATTTGTCAATGGGTTTATGCTTTGCTTTTTAATAATGTCAGGAAAAGAAGAAATAACTTACTTTCATGCAGCTCTGTCCTCAGCTGCAGGACAGAGCTGGTGGGCAAAACCAGCTGTGCAAACACCAGAACAGAGCACACAGCCCTCGCTGCTGCCTCAGCTGCACTTTTGCTGTGATCTTCCAAAAAGTCTTGCAGGGAAAAGGGAAACTTCCATGAAGACAGGCACTTCTGCTTTGTGCTTCGACTGGTTTTTGCCCAGACTCACTAAGTTTTATGCTGGACACCCCTACTCTGCTACATGCTGCTGTGCTCAGAACTCCAAATGCACACCCAAAACGCTGTGCATGCTTTTTCCTAAAGTTTGGCTAAATTGCAGCAACTATTGAAGAGATACAATATTTTTAAAGAGGCTTTCTTTACTAAATTAGACAGCAAACCACTCTGTCATCTAAAGATTATATCACAGAATCCCAAAGTGGTTTGGGTTGGAAGGGGTCTTAAAGGTTCATCTTGTTCCAGCCTCTGCCACGGGCAGAGAACCTTCTACAAAATCACGTTGCCCAAATATATATTCATTTTCTTATATCTAAGTTCAATTTGTTAAAGCCATCACAAAAAAAAAAGCTTTGCACATTTCCTTATAACTTTTAGTACCAGTCTTAACCACCACAGGAATTGCATTTTCTGTGAAACATTTAAGAGCAGTAAACAGGTTTAAACACAAGGTTTTGCCACATAAGACTTGGTGACACCAAAAAACCGAGACCAACAAGTTGAAAACAACCGCTCTAGAGGAAAAAACACTTTCTAACCTCACAGCACTTGCACAAACAACTTAATTTGATAAACTACATCACTGTATCAAACAGTAATTAAGCAGCCACTTCAGATGGAATCTTCTTCTCTCATCTGTTCTTTCATCAACATGAAAGTAGATTTTATTTTAACATGTTTCTTCCAGCTGAACACAACACTGGTGTTTATGCCACTGGGCCCTGCTCCCACCTTGGCTGTGGGGACCCACAGAGAGGACTCTTTGCCGGCATTCTGGATCCATCAGCATTCCACTGTGGCACTGAGCAGGGCTGGGGTGACACCAACAGCTGGTTCTTACCCCCCACCATGACCATGACACAGAATTCCCACGTGGCAGCTCAGCACTCACCCCCCTGCCCACCCAGCCACAAGCTGCAGAAACACCTTGAGAGACCTTTGCCGAGCCAAGGGGGGGGATCCAAAAAGACATCCTGGAGAGGATTCCAGCCGGGCACTGCAGAAAAAACCATCCACCACAGACTCCCAGAGGCAAAGCCTGAGGCTGGCCATGGCCTGTCCCCACACCAGCACATCCCACTGTGCCCACACGAGCCACGAGCCCTTCCAAAGGGCAAACAGATGGGGCCTTGCAAAACACTTCCCAAACTGCATGCTGGGCCCTCTCGTGCATGCTAAACCAGTCCCTATCACAAGGGACACAATCTGAATCCCAAAGCACAATAGCCAACATTGAATTGCTCTCAAAATACAACTGTGAAGCGATCCGAGTCCAAGGGAAATTAATTTCTCCCTAAACCCTTTATCAAAAAAACCCCTGGCAAAGGCAGCAGGGGCACTTCGGCAGGAACTCAGCACTAAATACGTTCCTTTATGTTCTCTACATTCAAAGCCTGATATACAGCCCAAACCACCAAGTGTCCATGGTTGTTTAACAGAGCAGTTTCTGGCAGACAGCTGCACAGATCTCCCAACTTGTATTTTCAAAATTCAAAATGGCCTTTGGTGTTCTTCCTAGCTCAGAGAAACTGGCTGACCCTCCATACTGCATTTGATTACCAGGAGGTACAAAAGCACTGGGACATACAAACCACTCATTTTTATTTCTAAGACATGAGATCTTTATTCATATTTGCACTACAAAGAAGTGAAATGCCTTATGGCCAGGCCTAAAACTGTGTGTGAGTTTTTAGTGTGATGGGTGAGGAAGGGGCTGCTTCTTTCTTTCAAATGACAACAATGTTTAGTCTGTGATGCACCTCAAGGTGAAAGCTTCAGCACAGTGTTTTTATGTAAACCTGTAATGGTCTGTATTCAGCTACTGAGGGTTGTAAATTGGCAAGCCAAGAATCCAAGATGGAGTAAACATTACCCTGATTCACAGGACAAGTTTGCCCTCACACCCTGTCTCAGAGTGCCACACTCCTCAGCCCCAAACAGAAATACAAGTCTATATTTATAGTCTGACAAAGGATGGGAAGACTGGAAGTGTTCAAGGACACACTGGATGGGGCTTGGAACAACCTGGTCTAGTGGAAGGTGTCCCTGCCCGTGACAGGAGGTGGAATGAGATGAGCTGTAAGGTTCCTTCCAATCCAAATCATTCTGTGATTCTATGATTGCCACGTTCCAACTTCACCTAAAAAGCCCAGGACAAACTCCCACCTCACCTGGGCACACCTGGAGGGGAGGAATTTCACCCTGGCAGAGCTGCCTGTAGATGCAGGGCCTCCACCAGCTCCTACTAGACTGACAAAAAGATAAAGCTGCAAAATAACATCCAGTACATGAGAAAAGCATTCCCACGTCTCCAGTTCCAAGGTACACTGGGACCAAACTGGGAAAGCCCTGAACATCTGTGCCTTCCCACACAGGGTTATTAATTAGCAGGTACAAGGCACTAGACCAGCCAGTGCTACAAGGCAAAGTTCAAACGACGACTGAACCCTCTGAACCCGACTGCAGGGACGGCCTCAGCACGTCACACGCCTGAAGACATTTCCTGCTATCAGGAATTCCCTGCTGTGGGTTTTGGGCTGGTATTTGTGCTGTGAGAGAAGAGCAACAAACTCCTAATCCTGCTCTTTTGTGCTGTTACTGTGTATCCCCCACTGATTTCCTTTGTGTCCTAATTCCACCCCTCTCTGTCCCACCACATGGGAGTTTTTCCAGGCCGGTGATACCTTTCCTTGTATCTCCTCTACTTCTGCCTCTTTGACATAGGGAGAACAGTCACCCTCAAAGTACTCTCTCACATTCCCACTGGATCCAACCATCCCCACACATTGGCTCAGACACCTGTGCCACAGCAGAGACATGGTGATGGCACCAGCTTCTTCCCACCCGTGTCAGAGACAGTCCTGGAGAGTCCCAGCCTCACCAAACCAACCCAGTTTTGTACAACTACAACTGTGGCTGTAGTCAGATTTTGGGTTAGAATCTCATGTCAAGGCAAACCAGTCTGGATTTCATGTTCACTAGTTTCCAAATGCAGTGGATGTAAGAAAATTTCAGTAACAGATAATTCACACAGTCATGTTGACCCTGTTGATTGCCTTTACCACCTTTTTAAAAGCATACTTCATTACTATGCAGATGGAAAATGCATTTCCAGGCTCCAAACCCCAGAATACTTCTGATGTTTATAGAGCACCCCCATCCATATTCATCAGACACCAGCTGCCAGGCTGATTGTATTTATTACCAAAGTCAGTAACGAAACAGCACTGAAGTAGAACACAATAAGAACCACTATTCAAGTGCACCATGATCTGATAGGGCTACAATTCAAGCTTTACTTTTGTTTATACAGGTAACTGAAGAGACATGGCAATTCAGAGCTTAAGTGATTTAACTTTTTAACTGCGTCTCAGGAAAATAATCTACAATGGATCAAGCTTTACAAACTGAAGTGCAATTCAGCGAACGAAGAGTAACACAGGATGGATAGTAAACACACTAGTGATTTTCAATTTGAAAAGTTACATTCAACTGAGAGCAATCACCAATTCATAAAAAATTACAGGCTTGAGAGTCATACATATTGAATAGTAGCTTTAAGCAAGCTTTTTTAAACGCAGCTCTGAGAACACGCTTTAAAAGCTCGCTGTCAGAGGAAGCCCAGAGTTATAACTAACAACCTGGGCGTGCTTTGAAAATGAAATCACACTTCCACATAAAGCCACTACTCTAATATGTTGCACTCAGATATGACAATAAAAGCACGGTGACATAAACCTGAACAAAAGATTGCTGTGATTGTGTTTCATATTGAAAGCTGCACCTGAACTCCCCACAGGACGTGGCTGTGTGAAACCACCTGTACCTGCAGCTCGAACAGCAGCACTGGGGACAGCTTTACACAGGTTTTACACCCCTACTTGCTACTCCCTTTACTCCATTAGTGCCTTTACAGTCTCCTTGACAAGCACCCTTCCTAGGATGCTCTGCTTTTCACCTCAAAAATATGCTCTTGCTTTTAAAACTATCCAGCTTGTGATCCAGCCCATCACATCCAACTGCTGCTGGAATGCCACATGGGAGCTGCTCCCATTCCCATTGCGACCTGCTGAGGGCCCAAAAAAGATTAATGTAACACAAATTCAAACATCAATTAACAACAGAGATGATGAATTCCTTAGAATTCTGATTTTGGTGATGATGCAGCAGATCATTCTAACTCTGCAATCTCCCTACTGCATTTTCCGTTCACCTTCTGTTCAGCAGAACTAAATAAGGAATTTACTTGCAAATACAAAGAGCTCATATTTTTCTTGATCCAAATCTAGTACTCCAAGGAATACTATGCTTTGAAGAAGAAAATTGTTCCTGTTCAGGGAACAAGAAGCAATTTAACTAACGGCCCATGAACGCGACAAGATAGTTCTTAAAAGGAAGCATCATGAATTAAAAACAAGAACCAGAAGAATGAATTCAAAGACCTTAAAACAGAGCAACAATGAAAACTACTGTAATTTTTTCAGCTGTCTGTTTGAATGCACAATTCTTGTCGTATTTCAAGTTGTTTTTTTTTTTTAAATTAGCTTGAAGCAGATGCTTCAATAATAAAGGAGCAAGTTTACAAGCACAGCCTGTTTACTTCAGAAGTTTCCAAAAACACAGTATAGTTCTGGAGTGTCTTTCTTTTATCAAGGCAAAATGAAACTTCTTCAAAAAAATTAAGGGCGTTGTATCTTCTGAGAGTGATAAAACCCAGCCATTTTCTACAACCGACATTTCATTAAAGCCAGCCAAGAACTGAAGAGCCATTTCTAGACAAAAATTATGGAGACGAAATCTGCTGTTGAAATCATGACTTCTAATAAAGGTTCATCTTTATTTCATTCTTGGCTTCATTCACAGAGAAGAGAAAGCCTCCTGCCATTGCAGACTGGCAGCAAAATTACATTTTCAAGGATTTTAAGTAAGTTCTCTGCTGACATGAAATCCTAAGGTTGCAGGTTAATAAAAAACCCAGCATATAGGGAAGAATTTAAATCAAAACTGTCTACTTGAACAAAAAAAAAAGTCCTTCCAGGAACAACTGGAATAGAAGTGGTTGTTCAGTCCTAGTGAAAACCTGATTCCCCTAAAGGAGGGGACACAGAGGAGGTGGATTTGGAAAAGAACACCACCACCACCACCTGCTCTGCCACCAGCTCCAGGTAAATGCCTCACTCTGCACTATCCTACAGGGTGTCTCCTGGGAGGCATCAAGCAAAGGAACAGGGAAGAGAATGGTTCTCCTGAAGGGAACAAAAAAAGTACAAATTAGTCACAAAAGCCACATGAGGCCTCGTTATCATCTGAAACGAACATGCCAAGAAAGAACAGAATCATTAGAGGGCATTTGTGGTGTGATCATTAACGCAGAACTCATCACAGTAAAACTCAAAGGAGTGAGTAAAAGGGAAAGGCAGTAGGTCTATGCCAGGAGCAATATGTTTATATAAAGAGCAATATGAGAAGCAAGATTATAAATTACATGCGCACCCTGAAACCCAGTGGTATTAGCGCTTGATAGTCCTCTGCATCCACATATTCGAGGTGCAACTCCCAGCTCTTTATGCAAGGCAGCTCTCAACCTGATGCAGGACAGCTTTAGAGAGACAGCAGCCTCCAGCAGAAAACACTTCCCATTTCCCCTTCGGTTTTCTTTCCCAAGACAGCACATTTATCTTCTGCCCCGCTTCATGGAACTGGGATACCCTGCACATTCATTACAGCAGCCTCGTGTGCTCTGAGCTTTTCTCAGCGTGGTAAAAAGATTCAAACTTTCCTTTTCAGTACAGAATGGGTCGGTTCTCCATGAACACTCACGCAGGGAGGGCAGTTTTCCACAGCAGCACCCAGTAGCCCCCACCCAACACCCACCAGGGCTGCGCAGCTCCTCAGATTTCCCGAGTAACACATTCCTCTGTTCCATCATCCCAAGCTGGCCCGCTGCCAGCCTCCACAGAAACACAGAATTAGGGTAATGCCTTTCCTCCGAGAGGCAAAATTATCCTTGTGTGTGTACTCTGATCTCTGTTTTAACATGGCACATTTAGAATTCATCCGATTTTGTGAAAACAGCCCGGGAGTGCGGCGCTGCCTTAATTGCCAAACATGCAAATGTTTACCCCCACATGGAGGCTTTGTACCCACCTCAAGCACAAGAGGAAATGTAAATGAATCTCAGATATTCAGCTTCGAGTATTGTGTCTCAAGTGCTGAATCCTGATCTGAGTCACTGGATTTGTCAGCACCGTTTTCATTCATTCTGCTCCAGAAAAGGGACCCCCAAGCAGGGGTGGTAACATTCCCATTAACTCCTGTCAGTAACAGAGGCATTAGGGATCGATCACAGTCACGTGAGAAAATTCATCCAGCAATAAGCTGTCTTGTAAGCTTGTACTAGATTTTGATCAGGAAGATAAGGCCTTGCTGGTTTCCAGCTCCTCAAGTCCCAGGAGCATCACATAATGTAGGGAAAGTCAGACTCACAAAAAATCAGTTTTATAGCGAGTCCATCCACCTGTCAATCCCCTCACCCTCTGCACTAATGCACCGTAATTCAAATGAAGCAATGGATCTGAGGCAGTCAGAGATGTCACATCAGGAAGCTGCAGACAATGGTTGAGTGCACACAGAGCACAAACACACATCAGCTTTGGGCTGGGGTGTATTGGATCCACCACAGAACACGTGAAGGGCTGAAAAAAGATCCCACCAGTTCTCTGATATGAGCTGGGGTGTCCTCCACGTGTCCCACTGGGAAAAAACCATCACAGCACAAACTGGCACTTATCACAGGCCAGGCTGGAGACAAGGAATAAATGCCCCAGCTGGAGGAAGAGCTCCAGCTATGAGTGTGAACATCAACTGTGAAACAAATCTACAGGAAATCAAGATTTAATAGCTTCAGGAGCACTGCAAAAAAAGATAATTTGAAGAAGACTTGCCATCATTTTAAATCTTGTTGCATTTTTTGACTAAAGATCACTTTTGACACAACGGAGCCAACGTGCATTCCCTCCATCACCAAGGGACCAAACTATGCACTCTGGAAGCATTTCTCAAGTGGAAGAGCTACAAGGCTCTGCCCATTTCTTCCCAGATGCTAGTTAGAGTGGTCATGAAACCATAATAATTGCCACAGAGTAGCTGTATTCATCAAAGATCCTTAGTTTGGAAGGAAAACACATTCCTTCCTACGTAGTAGCTGGCAACGCAGGCTGCAGAAAGAGGAACTTGCAGATATCAGTGATTTTTCTTACTTTAAGCCTGCAGTCTAGCTTTGATGTATTTTGGCTACCATGCTGCTGTGAAGAAAGAAGACACTCAAAGTTGTATTGATGAGTATTTTAGTAAACAGGCTTGCCTGCCCATACAAACATCTTTCTGCCTAATTCTGAATCATCACAGAATCATCATCATCGTAGAATGGTTGGTTGAAAGGGACCTTAAATACCACCCAGCTCCAACTCCCCCACCACAGGCAGGGATGCCACCCCCCAGTTTAGTTTGCTCAGGGCCCCTGAATGCCACATGCAATCACAGATTCTACACAGTCACAGAATCCCAGCATGATTTGGGTTAGAAAGGACCTTAAAGATCATTTCATGCAACGGGAAGGAACACCTTCCACTATCCCAGGTTGCTCCAAGCCCTATCCAGCCTGGCCTTGGACACTTCCAGGGATGAGGCAGCCACAGCTTCATGAGGCAACTTGTTCCCAGTGCCTCACAGTAAAGCATTTTTTCCTAATTTCTAATCTAAACCTACTCTCTTCCAGTTTGAACCCATCCTCCCCTTGTCCTATCACTACTTGTGCTTGTAAAAAATCCCTCTCCATCTTTCCTGTACTTCCAGGTACCGAAAGGAAAGCAGGTACCTTTAGAAGATGAACTCAGCACTCTGATACAATTGATGTGAGCAGAGCAAAATGTTTCCCTTTTTCCTTCACAGAAACAGAAGAACCCGCAGCAGCACCAGCCAGTTACAAGGATAATGCCCTAATCCAAGTAACACCAGACAGGGAAGGTCCTGGAGCACACAGCAGCCATCCTTTGGATGCATGTAAGCAGGTGATTAGCTGGGAACCAGCACTTCCCAGGCGTGGCTAAAATACAAATGGACTCATTACACCACACTGGCCCCCGGCAGCCTCCGTGCACATCCATACTGATATCCCACTGCACAGGCAGCCCTGGCTCTCTGCAGGGCTGCTTTTCTCATCTGATCGAGATGATGATGAATTACACATAAATAGAGGCACGGTTATCATCTAGATGATCACCTAGAATTTAAGTTTCATTCAGACACCAGTCCAGGTGCACTGGCAGAGCTCGAGACTGGCCTCTCACAGACTGTGCTGTGTAAATCCCTATTGATACCATATCCATGGATTTTCCAGCTATCCCACACACTTGAGGCCATCCTCACCTGGGACACAACACCTACCCCCAGCACACTGCTCTTGTTCTCCCTCCTCAGTTAATAAAGACAGAGCAAGAACGGGAAGGACGAATTTCTTCGTCAACAAAATGGTCCATCATTTGTGATGTGCAGTTAACAGATGGCGTTCAAATTAACATTCATATCCTTCAAGTGTCTTATCAAACAAGCCTAAACAGCATCTTGAAATTTCCATTTTAAATTTTCTACGAGCTTGCGAGAAGTATCACAGACAGATTTTACTGCTGTCAACTAAAGCTGTTGCTGCCTTTAATGAAGGACTATAATTATGACTTGAACTAAAGCAGTCCAGCTCCCCAACGTGCTGCTCGAGGCCACCAGGTCACCTGCACAGACTTCACCAGGAAGATGGAGGCAGTTCTTCAGCACCAAACTTGCCCTTGTAAAATGCTGAGGCAGACTGTGAGCACCCCTAAAATTCAGAGACAAAGACACAAATTCCTCACTGCTGACCCCTGAGATTGGATGCCCTCAGACTTCTGTCCCAACAGCACCCAAAGCTGAGGAGCTGTGGGGCAGAGCACTCCATGCCTTCCTCATGATGAGGAAGAGCAGTTTTGACTGGGGAAAAAGCATGAAACATGGGACCATGAAGACCATCGATGCAGTTACAGGTCTTTGAGGATTCTGACATATTACAAACACACCAGGGACCACCAGCTCCCAAGCCCTTGCTCCCTTCACCTCCACCACCCACACGTATCTTCCCAGATGCCTCCTGAAGTCTGGAAGGTCTGGATGGCTCTGGATCACAAAGGAAGCCGAGTTCAAAGTCACAGGTCTTTACAGAGAATGCCTTGTCAACAACTTTCCTAATTACATACACCCTGACTGGAGAACTGCCACTGAGCAGCTGTGCCAGCCTTGGGGAAAAAAAACACAAAACAAAAACCTACCAAAGACCAGTATGTTTTAAAATACTGTATTTAAGGACACTAAGTCTAACACAGAGAATGACTACAAAAGTCATCTGATGTGGTAAATAAGCTTGCAATATGTTCCAGTATGGGGAAAAAAATCACTGGATCTGAAGATGCAGATTAGTGTGTTCCAAAAGATATATAAAATCAGCACAAAAAATGTAACTTCTGTTTTTACAACTCACCTAGTGTTGGGTTTACAAGCTCAGGATGACTATGCTAAACAGCACAGGTCCTTACAAGACTCCAGCAGCAGTTCCCTTCTGTTGAGAAAACCATTCCTCTATGTGAACCAGTTACTAACCCACAGGAGAATTCGGCTCTTATCTCTTGGCAGCTACACTGCCACACCACGCTCACTCAGCAAGAGCCTCATCCAAGTCTGTGATACTGAAAGTCTGATTGAAAATCCTCTACTCCAAAATGCTTGTATTTGATTAAACCATCCAGTGAAGCTCCAGAAATTAAGAGACTTTCTTCTAAACAGCAGCCTGCTCTCCTCATTAAGTGGTATTGATTCACATGCCCAATATTCTCCTTTTTAACCTGAGTTTTAACCAACTTGCTGGAATCACCAGCCAGTCCTGTTGATCTTCTGGACCCTTTTCCCCACCAGCACCACATTCCCCACCTCCTACCCCTTCCACACCACCCAGGATTTAAGGAACAAGCAACACATTGCTGTTACTACTTCATATTTGGAACTCCTCATGAACATCATCTAGCTCTTGCCATTTTCCACTATTAATCACACCAATGTCTTCTAAATCTTTTCTGCCAGTTTGTACAGTTCGACATCTCTGTTGTGGAAATTCCCAGTACAGTAATACCCCTATTTCCCTCCATAGTAAACACAGAAATCCCTCTGAACTATGGTTTCATCTTCCACAAGCTTTCTCTTTTTCAGAGAGATTATTATTTTCTATCTTAAACAATTTTTCCCTCTTTTTTTTTTTAATCCTCTTATTTCACATCTAACTTGCAGCTGTTTGATCTTTTCTATTTTCTCCATTTGGAGATCTCCACTTCTCCAATTTTGGAAAACAAAACATCTTTCAAAACCTACCAATCTTCTGTAGGTGCTTTTAAAGTGTGTGTGTGTTTTTAACTTAGCAATGACATGAATCAGGACCAACAGCACAGTCTCTGTATGGGAGATGACTTTTCATTAGTGGCCAAATGAGGAAAATCTGATTTAAAATATGTATTACCTGAAGTCAAACAGCACCCAGCAGTTACGAAAAAAGGACAAGACTGATGTTCAGCAAAGCAGCTCTTTGAGAAATACTACAGACTCCAGTCATGGAAATACTGAAATCCACTGGGATGCAGAGAAAAACAGTTTTTTCCCCAAGACAGTTTCTCATAAGACATCAGGCTCACACCTGGAATACCTGACCGGGAAAGCAGCAAGTACGTCTGGAGCTCCTGAATCATTAGCTCATGTGGCTGCAGGTGCCACTATTCAGCATTAATTTGACATTTGACAGGCACGTTGATAAAGAAGAATTTACCACAACCATCTGATATCACTAGGTAATTAAAGAGTGCTCAAAATTAACACAAACCCATGGAAAGAGAACACCCGGGAGTTCTCTCTGGGTGCTTGTCTTTGGCAAAAACCAGCAGGACGGAGCGATGGCACCAGCCCGGCCATTCCCCACTCACCCCTCCGAGCAGCGGATCGTGCGAGCACCACGGAAAACAACTCCGAGAGGGCACGGGGACCCTCCGGGAGTGACCCGGGGGGGCAGCGGGGGTCACACCGCACCAACACCGGACTCACGGAGCATCCCGGGCGCGCACCGGGAGAGGCCACCGGGCCGGGCCGGGACAGCGCGCAGCGCCCCGGGGCCACCCCGGCGCTGCCCCGGGACGACGGGGCCACCCTTCCCGCCCCGCCTTCCCGGAGCCGCGGAAACTTTCCCAGCGCAGCACCCTCGCCCCGGTTGCCCCCCTGGATGCCCCCCGGTTCCCTCGGGCGCCGCTCCCCGCCGCGGCCCTCCCG
>VYXB01000246.1:284063-337354 GCA_013397135.1 Pachyramphus minor
CGGGGCCGGTCCCTCCGCGCGCCCCCGGTCTCGCCACGCCCTGGACACGCCCCCTACAAGGTGGTCCCGCCCCCATCTCCGCTGGCCACGCCTCTTCCATCGTGCCGCGCCCCCTCCCCGGGCGGGGTCGGGGCCGTCATGGGCGGTGCGGCCGAGGGAGGGGGATGGACCAGTACCGGGTGTGGGCTCGGCCCCCCGATAGGGACCCCTCAGGGCCATACCACGGGCAGGGTGTGACCCCCTCACCTGGGAAGAGCCCCTCAGCCAGCACCCGCCCCGGCCGGGGTCTCCCCTCAGACAGGGTTCTCCTCAGGCAGAAGTCCCCCTCAGACAGGAGACCCCCAGGATGCTCCCACTCCAGGCAGGGGCTCTGCTCAACCAGGGCCAGCGTTGTCCAGGAACCCCCTTTCAGACAGGAGACCCCAGTCAGCATCCCCCCGACTCTCCCATCAGTCAGGATCTCCATCGAGATCTGTCCGCAGTGAGGAGCCCCCCTCAGCCAGGACATTCCCCCCAACTGGTGCCCACCGCAGCCTGGATCCTCCCTCACTCAGGATCTCCCCTCACCCAGAATCTCCCCTCACTGAGGAGCCCCCTCAGCCTGGAGCACCCCTAAGCCAGGATCACCCCTCACTCGGGATCTCCCCTCAGCCTGGATCTCCCTTCAACTGGGATCACCACTTGGACAGTATCTCCCCTCTGGCACTCCACCAGCACCTCCCAGCATCAGCCCCAGTGCCCATCACTGTCCCTCGCTGGGTGTGAGGTGGGATGTGGGTCTGAGGTGGGTGTGAGTGTTGAGGTGGAGTGTCTATGCCGAGGTGGAGTGTCCATGCTGAGGTGGGGTATCCACGCTCCACTCTCCCTTTCGTATTTTCACTTGGCCACCATCCCTGGAACCAGCTGGTTCAGAGTCACTCAATCACCTCGGGCCAAAGCAGAGCTCAGAACAGTGGGTACAATCTACATACAATACTTCTTCAACTGGAAAACACAAACCCAGTGCTCTTGCCCTCCACATGAGCCTGTTTATTTAGCTGTGTATCACCGACCCCAGCATAGCAATTAGCTCATGCTGGGTGGGAATTACACACCAGGTACTCGCCATGCACATCCTGGTGTTCGGGAGCTCAGCTGCTGAACAAATGAAACAGTAAAAACTACGATCCGCAGGAAAGTTCATTCAAAATCAATGTCACCGCCATAAAAGCTGGAAATTAATCCTTTGAAAGCTCTCTGGTTCAAATTGCAAATTTCACTGCCCGGCCCCCAAATTGTTTTTCTCTTACTCAGAGGATGAATTTCCACTGCAAATCTCTTCAAGGTCTAGGATGTTTTAGGAGTGTCTTGAAGGCTCCAGCTGTGCTGAAGTCCTTAAGGAGCAGCAGGGCTGCAATAAAACCCAGTCCTGAGAAGGTGTAGCCTTGCCATTGTTTGCAAATAAAGAGGAGTGACTTTGCATAACTCAAATAGTTCTTTCCTCTCCGTAGGAGGAAGTGAAGAAGCCGGTACCTGCAGAGTCTAAAGAATGTTTGCTGAGTTGTAAAACAATGGATTTTTGTTCCCATTGCCGGTGTCCCAGTGTTCACCTCAGTTTGGACCACACAGTGAGTTAGAAGTATCAGATTTCAACACTGAATTTTGCAATGGTAAATAGCAGCAAGTGAAAACACCAAGAAATCTACGCATAACAAATACCTATAACTTCTGCAACCAGGAATTCTCACAGATTCCTCTACCTTTATGGCCTGTTAATCTATGACTTATATAGTAGCTATTCCAAAAAAAAAAAAAAAGGCAAGAATGCTTCCAAAGAAGTCAGAACACCAATCTTATCATAAAACCATGCTTGCTGGAGTAAAGCAATGTAATCCAAACTTGTTTGGGGACATTAACCAAATGCTCCTGATGCATCTGAGGTGTAATGCCTCCGGCATTAATGGAGTTGCAACAAGCACGGGTTCAGCTCATCGTGCTCGTTGCTATTTGAGGCACATTGGGCCACCTGCCAACAGGCACGGGAAAAAACCTGCTAGAGATAAATTTTCTTTCACACTTGCAGAATGGAAGCAAGAAGGCTGAAAGCTTTGTGGCGCTCACGATGTGGACATGAAAAGGGACACTGTCACGTTATTTAAAGCCAGCCTTCGATATTTCACACGGGAATTGTGACACCAGGCATGAGCTGTAATTTATGAGCTGCTGACAGTGGCTTGTGCCAGATGATCCAGAGAATACGCACAGTCTTGTGTAGGCAGTGTGGACATCTCAAGGAGGAGATGAGTGTCTTCTTGGCTCCAGGACAGGCAGTTTGTCCATCCCCCTAAGCAGAAGGCTTGTCTGCCCCTCATCTTAGGAAAATGCATCTCAACCTTTTCACTGGCTGAGCCTTTAAACCCTGGAGTCTTTAAATACCAGTGCGTTTACACACAAGAAGTTGGGGACAGCTCCAGAAATGCTGAGCTTGACGTGCTAGTTAATGACACTGGTACCAAAAGCAAGTCATGAAGCTGCTGTTCCTTCAGTGAAAGTCCTGCTGCCTTTAACAGTTTGCTTCAATATAAACTTAAAAGCCTGAAAAAGCTGCCTAATCCTCTGCAAATTTTATGATGCCAGTAAGTTGGGCAGGTTCATTGTACATTATATGAACCATAATCCTCTTCTGGAGCTGCACGTTTACCTGCCAGTCTCATTGTATTCTGAGAGAGTAAACAGTGTTGTTGGATGTATTTATTTTCTCTGCACCACTTGCTAATCCCCCATCTCCTCTTCAGCACCTGGTGTGTGGATGCTCTGGCATCTACTAATCCAGGGGATGTGTGATACCACTCAGAGAGTGACCACAGCCCATGAGGCTCCTTGGGGCTCTGCCCAAGGATTCCTGGTGTCATCTCTGATGGAGGTCAGAGCAGCCTCCCCATGCCACTGTGCAATTTTGGGATAGCCCACCCCACACAGCACATCTCCCTGTGGAAATCTGCTGTTTTGTTCTCTGTGGACAAACTCTAAATGTGAACAAGCTGCTTGGGAGCTGGCTGACAGTTTTAGTGCTCATTTATGCCACGTGGCAACCAGTCCCATCGTCCTGCTTTCCTTCCTCCCCCCAGATTACTCATCTCAGCTCCCAGACACGTGAAGTGTCTGCACTCACCACAATCCAAGGGAATGTGCTCTGCACCCCCACCAGCCCCAACCTGCTGAGGGCTGAGGAACCCTTTGTTTACTGAGAGCTGGCGTTTGAAATCTCAGCGAGCTAAAAGGGGCCATCAAAGAGACATCAGAGCTCCAGCATCTCCAGTTCATCACCTGTCACACCGTGGCAGCTGCCAGCCCGCCCTGCTGTTGGCAGCACATGTAGGATGCCACTGGAGGAGGGTGGTGAGCTCTGCCACATCAGAACAGAGACAAACTGCTTCAAGGCACTGCAACTTCTTGGTAGGCAGGGAAGCAAAGTTTGTTTATCACACCACCAAAGTTCAAAGGCAGTCAAAACAGCAAAAACATGTCAACCTGCTGTTTAATTAGAGCGTGAAGACACACTTTCTCAGAGAGGGTAGGAGAGGAATTGTGGTGTTAGGTTTGCACTCCTCTGAAGTCCTTTTCCTCGTGCCCAACACTTGCCATGCAAATCTCGGTGCAGGTCAGCAGTCCTGTGCTTACAGGGAAGAGACTCTCACAGAGGTAGAGACTCCCACAACACACAATAAGAACAACTCCATCCTCAGCAAGGGTGACGTGAAAGCAGGTTGCACCAGCACAGAGCAGTGTGCAGACATTTGTAGGTGCAGAAGTGTGTTATTTCTATCTCTGTATGTTATTTCTATTTCTATGTGTGACTCGGCACACAGGAGCTGCAATTAATTGTCTGACAGCAACATTGGCTGACCACAGCACTGTTCCAGCTTTGGGGAGAACCAGTGGTGATGGTTGACTGCACTGCATTAGCTGAAAACAAAAATAGTTGCCAGGGAGGAGAAGTGGGCACAATGTTCCTCCCCTAACAGAGCACTCATCTCAAACACGGGGTAACAAATTATTCAGGAAGCTCTGTGCCTCTGAGGAAGCACAAACAAGTCACGGTTGGATAAGAGTGTTTCAAAGCCAGGCACTTGCTGTTCTGTGGACAGACATATCCAGAACTGCCTGTTTGAAAACTGTGTGTGACCCTAGGATGCATTTATCTGAAGGTAAACTTTTAAACATGTCAAAAATTTACTTGTATAGGAGGAAAAGCGGCCATGGAAGCAGATCTTACCGGGGAATTTCATGAAGCTTAGAGAATAAATCCAAGCTTTAATAGATATCTGTGTCACCCTGGGCTGACTAATCCCTGGTGTCTGGCTCCTCACCTGGGAATGGAGAGTGTAGCAGCCCAGCAGGCTGCAGATGGGTATCAATGGATGCTTCAACGACACAAAGCTGCTCCATAAATCTGCCTGTATTTCATAAACACATCAGCACAGCAGGCAAACAAGAGGCAGCACCAGCAGGAATAGCATCCACCCAGTGGTGTGTCCTTCTGTCCTCTCTCTGCTCCCCTTCCACAAATAAATAACCACCCTTGAGCAATGTAGATACTATCTAGTAATCGTTGCATGATATAGAATCATAAAAATCACCTGAGCTGGAAGGGACCCACAAGGGTCATTGAATCCAACTCCTGGCCCTGCACAGGACACCCCAAAATCCCACCGTGTCCTGAGAATGTTGCCCAAACGCTCCTTGAGCTCTGGCAGCCTTGGGGCTGTGCCCACTGCTCTGGGGAGTCTGTTCAGTGCCCAACCACCCCCTGGGGGAAGAACCTTTCCCTGATATCCAACCTAAACTTCTCTGCCACAGCTCCATGTTGTTCTCTCCCTGCTCACACAGGGCAGAGATCAGTGTTGAATGTCTCCTAAGTAGTCCTGCAAATTTTTCAAACAGGACTGTTGGCCTGGGAATTTATGAGGTTTTGACCAATACTTTAGAGTAAATCAGACAGTAAATACAGATCCTCTATTGCCTCAACTTCCCAGCTACACATTCAGCAATATTTCACACCTGAGAAACACCACAAATCCCTCTCAACTAATGCTCATAAAATGAAAGAAACCTCCATGGAAGGAGGCTGTGCAACCCTGCAATGGAGAGAATATGGGAGAAAACAGACACCAAGGGGTTTGTTTGCTTGACACAAACACCTGCCAGCAGTTTAAAAGCTCAGACATCAGGTGAGTCTGCTCCTGACCTGTGTGGTAGTGCTTTGAACAATGACAGCAGTGTTTAGTTATCCTCAATCTGGACCAAGGGAAAAAAAAAAAACAAAAAACAAAACAAAGAAGAGGGGAAGAGAGAACAACAAACAAGGGACTGCTGAAAAGAGGGGAATAACTTCCATCAGGTGTCATGTACAGTTGCATGGGGCACACAGTCATAGCTCTCAAGCACTTCTCATCTCCTTCCCTGTTCCCTGCACACCTCACCCTCAAGAGTAACTTCCAGAATAAGTAAAAAAAAGTAACTGCAGAGGTTGCTCCACATATGCCTGCTGCAAGTGCTGTGGTGGAGCTAATGAGACGAACTAAGAGGACTTGTCAAAGTGAATAAAGAAGCAGCCTATGCAAATACCCCTCAGCCGCTCGCTCCGGGACTCACACGGTGTGATCAGGCACCGCTGATCCCGAGGAATGCAAAGTGGGGATAAAGGCCCAGGCAAACAGGGAGTCAGAGTCATGCAGTCGCATGAGTTACAGCACGGGTTTGAAGTCTGCATATTGGATTTAGAGGCTAAAAGTGGTAATGGAGCGTTTAAGTCTAAATCTGGAGCTTAGTGCTTTGCAGAAAAATCAAGGCTGGAGAAAAGTGGAGGGGTGCTCTGGTGTGGCTGGGGGAGGTGAGCATGACCCAGGGGTTTGGGCAGCAAGTGAGTGTTGACAGGGAGCTTCAGTGGCAGAGCCACTGCTACTGAGCTGCAGAATCACAGATCACAGAATGGGGCAGGTTGGAAGGGACCACACTGGGTCATCTGATCCCACCTCCCAGCTCCAGCAGGGTCATCCCAGAGCACATGGCACAGGGTCGTGTCCAGAAGGTTCTGGAACATCTCCAGGGAGGGAGACTCCACACTCTCTCTGGGCAGTCTCTTCCAGTGCTGGGTCACTCACACATTAAAGCAGCTCTTCCTCATATTCAGGGCATCATTTTCTGCTCATTGCCTCTTGTCCCATTGCTGGGCAGCCCTGAGCAGAGCCTGGTGCATCCTGTGACCCCTCCCTGCAGATACTGATGGACATTCATGAAGTCCCCTATCAGTCGCCTCTTCTTGAGGCTGAACAGGCCCAGCTGCCTCAGCCTTTCCTCATACAAGAGATGCTCCAGTCCCTTGGTCAACTTTGTAGCTCTAAATTCATTGACTGGGAGTGGCCTGTGCTGGGATAAAACCCTGGCTAGTGAGTGCCACAGGCCACATACAAGACTGACTGGCAAACTACACTATTTCATCCATTAATGTTCATCAGTTCAGCCATTGCTTCCCTTTTGGGTGTCTTACTGATCATCACCCACTGAAATCCCTTGCTTGAACCTTCTCCCTGGTGTCACCCTCCTCCACTAGCAGCAAGTTACCATCTGTAAGCAGTTCAGCTCTGTCAGTGGTTTTACATCTTTAATAGGATCTGAAATATCTATAGCAGCCTTCTCAAGTTTTATAGCCCTGTTCACAGGGATTTGGGATAACTTGCAAGGTCCAAAAGCCTATCCCAGTCTCTGCCTGATAAATGTAATCCCCAGATCCTCTCTGATTCCTGCTCCTTTTCACCAGTCACTTTTTCTCTCCTCTCTGGGTATCTGGGGAAACAAGCAGGAGCAGCCCAAGCTTGTGGAGCACTCTGTGTCCATGCACAGTCAACCTTCCCTGCAGAATGCAGAAGGAAAATCCAGTTTCTGGAGAGCAGATGCCCACTCCTGCCAGTCATTGCCTCCCAGCCCAAGTCCTGCACATTCACAGGCTGAACTACCTCTGTGTTTGTCTTCTAGAGACACCCTGAGATATCAGGGTGGACTGGAACCAATGATGGAAGGCTGAGGTGCTGTCCTGCCCTCTCCAGTTCCACCAGCCCTACTGACAGAGGAGAGGGGGGTCTGAGCTGCAACAACACACTGACAATTCTCTTTACTTCTAGAAAAGAGGACAGAGGAGGAGCAGGGGAATGCTGCGACCAGAAAAACGCTTCCCCTTCTCCCCCCTACAGTTGGAGGGGGCACTGGTTACCTGTGTGTTCACCATCCTTCTCGGGGGTCACTCCCTGGTGTCCCACATGTGACCTCAGACTGACACAACCGGCCTTTCCTCGGTTGCTGTTGACAACACCACTGACTTTGTCCCTCTGTCACTCTCCCAACTGCCTGAACCTTGCAGGAAGCCTCATGTGAGCAGATGAGCCTTGCCCAGATGAAGGACGGCTGCGTTCGTTATTCCGAGCAGCAGCTCCCGCAGATCTGGTTACATTACTGGTACCAATCTATAAGATTAATACGTCCCTTGTCTTCCCATGATTAGTATTTAAGCAGCAGCAATGGCGTGCCAGGGTTTTTACAGACTTATTTAGAAAGAGACTGTCCCCATTCTTCCTTTTTGAATGCTAATAACGTAGTTAGAGCCTCAGTAGATCTGTCATAAAAAATATTATCAAAGGAACCGAGATAAGTGCAGAATTATTTGCTGTTTGGAAAATCCAGACACATCACAGAAAGCAATAATAACACAAAATAACTTTGATAAAAGTTTTAAAGAAAGCTTTTTTTTACAGCCCCAGCAGTAATTACAGCTCGTATTGAAATAAGCTGCTTACAGTAGCTTTAAGTTCTTTACATTTTAGTACAAGGAGTGGAATAACACACTCTGACAGAACAGAGTTCATCTCAAGGGAGGTGTCACCCAGGTGTGGCTACCATGGAGGGAGAACTTGGGAAAAAATATATACCTGGGGTTCAGAGCCACCTCAGAGCGGGGTTGTATGTGGATGCAGCTCACCCAGAGCTCCCCATGCTCAAAAAGCAAAGGTCTCCTTATTTTCTGTGGCCTCTACAACAACCTTGCTGAGCATCTGCTGAGAAATAAATTGCTGTCTTCCCACTGCACCATGTCCAGTTCTAGGCTGGGTTTCTCCCATTCCCTGTGGGTTTCAGCACGTTGCAGAGGCAGTCTCAGAACCAGGGGCCATGTACCAGTGTCACTCTTCCTCCAAGAGCACTGGTGAGACACCTTTCCCTACGTTATTTTTTCCCTCTCCTATCAGCCACACAAAAATCCCCCCACTACATGATGGCATCCATAACTCTGCAAGTCCTGTTCTGTTTTAATTCAGTTTTAAAATTACTCCCCTAAACACAGGCAGAGAGTTTTTCTAGACTCTTTTTCTTCTTCCTGGCAGTGTTTGTACAGCAACACATGTCACTGTAGCCAAAACTTGATTAGTACTGCTGGGTTTTGTTAACAAGTTATTAGCAAAGGACTCCTTGGGAGTAAATGGGATCTAATAGAAGCTTCATAGGTTTGCCATTATACTCCACCATTATCATTTAGAGGTGGTTTCTTTTGTAGTCATTAATGAATAATGACAATATGATAATCTTCAAAGCTCACCATTCCAGCGCCAACCTTTCCTCTGACTTATAATTAAGATGTCAAAATTAATTTCCCTCTCACAAAGCAGGGACTTTTCTCTCTTTGCTGATGGATCTGTTTTACAGATATCACTTCTCAGCTTCCCCTGCTCAGCTCGACCTCGCTGGGAAGGGCGGGGGGGTTGGAGTACACGGTGCTTCATTTTTCACTGTCAGCCCTCAAAACCAATTTTGCTAAGAAAGAAAAGGGAAAAAAGGAGAGTGTCCTGTTGGTGGATGGCTCCTGAGGGCTTGGACGCTGCCTGTTATTGACATAAGGGTCAGGAATCATAGAATCAGGGAATCACTTAGGTTGGAAAAAACCTTTAAGACCATCAAGTCCAACCAGTAGTGCCAAGTCCACCACTAAACCATGTCCCCAAGTGCCACATCTACATGTATTTTTAATCCCTCCAGGGATGGTGACTCCACCACTGCCCTGGGCAGCCTGTGCCAGGGCTGGACAACCCTTTTGGTGAAGAAATTTTTCATAATATCCCATCTAAACCTCCCCTGGTGCAACCTCAGGCCATTTCCTCTCATCCTACCACTTGTTACTTGGGAGAAGAGAGAATCATTTAGGTTGAAAAAGACCTTTAAGATCCTTGAGTCCAATGTCAGGATTTTTCACTGGTCTCCAGAGCATAATGTGATGCTTTTCATTTTTAGGTGAGTGGAATAAGACCCCTGAGGCAGAGCTGTGCTGCCTGGACATCAGACACACAGAAATGCTGCTGTACAGCATTTCTTTTCATGTGTCTGACACCCAGGGAGCCTCACACTCGGCCTGCCTAAGTGTCAGAGATCCTCGAGGATGCCCTTATCCCATTAAACATTCATGTCCTCTTGCTTCTTCTCATGTATTTTTATTACTAACAGGTTTCCCAGCTGATAACACACCAGTGAATACATTATTCAGCCTGGCTCGCTGACTGCACTGCTGCCTGTCTCCATTACACTGAGATCCTCCAACACTTAGCAGTGGGGATCCCAGGATCTGCCTGAGTGTCCTGGCACAACGTGGCCAATGCCACAGGGCTCAGCAGGGAGAGGCAACGGGATGGGACCAGAGCCAGGGATCCCTGTCCTGGCTCAACACAGCTCTGGAACGCACAGTCCTGGCTCCTCCAGCTCCCTGTGAGCCCCAGGAGACGTAGGTGAGGCAGGAGAGGCTTCTTGGGGCTGAAGTGTCACTTGTGCTGCTGTTGTTACATTACAGAGCTGCCACCACCTCCCCAAATCCCTTCTTCTCTTCTCCCACACACACCGTGAACAGAGCAATTACCTTTGCGTCTCACAGGGGGCTGAGAAGCTTTAATTAATTTGTGGGTTTCGGTGCTTTGTGCTCTCAACAAGCAGGGTGTTTAATTCCTTCATTACTTCACGGTTAATAGCATTATTTATTTCAGTCAGGGTGGTCCCCCCAAGCCTGTGTGACAGCGGGTTCCTGGTGCCACACCGTGCCCTGGGCAGGCACAGGCTCCCCGTGCTCCCCAACATCAGCTAAAAGGGGAGATTTAGATGAGATGTTAGGGAGGAATTCTCCCCTGTGAGGGTGGGGAGGCCCTGGCACAGGTTGCCCAGAGAAGCTGTGGTTGCCCCATCCCTGGGAGTGTCAGAGGCCAGGTTGGATGGGACTGGAGCAACCTGGGCTGGTGGAAGGTGTCCCTGCCCAGGGCAGGGGGTGGAACAAGATGAGCTTCAAGGTCCTTTCCAACCCAAAGTCTGTGATCATCCACCAGTGGGCCCTGAGACACCCTCCCCAGGTGGGTTTGTGTCTGTGTGTAGCCACAGGAGCACATCTGATGGTGCCTTCATGTGCTGCCATCCCTGAGGAAGAGGACATTGGAATGGGCTGCCCAGGGAGGGGGTGGATTCACTGTACCTGGAGGTGTTTAAGATGAGACTGCATGTGGCATCAGTGCCATGGTCTGGTAACCACAACGGGGTTGGACTTGATGATCTTGGAAGTCTTTTCCAACGTGGTTGAGTCTATGATTCCATGATTCCATGACTCTATGACATCTGTGCCTGATGAGTGGGGTGGTACGAGGGGAAGCAGAACCCCAGCTTATCACAGGAAGCCTTCATGCCCAGCTGCTCACAGAGACCAAGCAGGACAAAAATTAAACAGGCCATTAAGCAGCATTCCAGTGGATTAACATTCGTCTGCCTCACTTATGCTGCAGGATTTCAAAATTCCTTTGAAGTTTGCATATTAGAAAATCACTTTCCAAGCCACATAACTTTGAGCTTTAGATGTTTCCTAACAGTTCTGTGGTTGAGGAACAGCTGACTAATCCTTTAGGATTTAATGAGGTTAACTAACATGCACAGCTTTGTAGGGAGCTGTAGTTGGTATTTTGGTAGCAAACATGAAAAACATTGACAATAAGTAATGTTCTGTAAAGGGCTGTTATGGGAGCACAGCATCATTTGGGTAACTTTTGCCAAAGTTTCTTTTTCCTTTGCAGAACACAAGTTGGGCTTCTGGTCTTGTTCAGTCATAATAATTAACACTGAGCAGCACTATTTGCTTGTAACTCTCACTGAAGTCAATAGGATTACACTCCACTGTTCTCCGGGTTAATTTATGGGTTTGTAGCTTCTCCTTTGGCTGTCCAGGAACCCCTTCCATGGACTGGCAGAGTTTTCCAGCAGCTGGGGTGGGTGGCAGAGGGTGCTCAGCTCCAGGCTGGGACTGGAGCTACATCCCATTCTTTGCCCAGCAGAGCCCAAATCCATCCCTGGTGAGGTCTGGCACTGAGCCCTCCTTCAGCTGAGCCCCTGGAACAATCATAGGAAAGACTCATAGAATCATTAAGGTTGGAAAAGGCCTCCAAGACCATCAAGTCCAGCCTTCTCAGCTCAGGAGGTTGGCTCTGGAGTACCTGTGCCTCAGGCACCTGGAGACTGAACGATGAACTTAATTTGGTATTTACAGAACGCACCGAAGTTGCACGTAACAAGTTGACACATAAATTCATTAGGATGCAATTACAGCGATCAGAACGTCGGCTACTCAATTATTTTTAGCAAGAACATGTAATTAACTGCAGGTTCATGTCGAAGGCTGCCTGGTGCCATGAAGCAGGTTCTGAGGGTTGGCTTGCACGGGAGAACACAGCAGCGGGGTTTTTCCCAGGGCGCAGCCTCCAGCTGGGAGATGCAGACTGATGGGAAGCAGCAGTGGCTGGATCAGTGGGAGACAAGCCTTAGTGAGATGAGAGCAGCAGAGCATCTTGTCCATCACCCAGCAGCCCGGCTGACGGGGCCAGAGCCTCCAGGGGTATGAGCTCAGTGCATCAAAACACATCAAAATACATCAGGTGTTATCGCTGCTGCACCATTGCTGCCTCATGATTAAACACCATGAATATTAATGAGTTCTTGTAGCTGCTTTGGAAAGATCTGCCCGTTATGGCTCACAGATCATAGTGCTGCTGGGAGAAAATAAAACTATGTCAAACTGTTTGCCTGTTGCTTGTTTGTAACTCTCTCCTTCAAGAAGGAAGCCTGGAGACTGTTCCAGGGAAGCAGCTTCCTCTTCCACTTGTGAATTATTTCGTGGGAAGATTCCTCCTAATGATGAATGGAAAATTCAGTGTGGCAATTAATTCCTCTGTCACCCTCAGGCCTTCATGGTCCCTGTCAAAATACACATTTGCACCAGCAAGAATTCCATACAAAGCACCAGGCAGGCAGGTGGCTTTTCAGGGGCTGTGCATGGACAGGACAAGAGGAAAAGGACAGGAAATTTTTCAGGATTAATGGGTACATAAAGCAGGAGAGCAGTGTGGCTGTGAGAGGCACAGCACAACCTGGGAGATGTGGCACAGAGTCCTGTGTGGTGCTGAGCAACCTGCTCTAGGGGAGGTGTCCCTGCCCATGGCAGGGGGTGCAATGAGATGAGCTTTAAGGGTCCTTCCAACCCAAACCATTTTAGGGTTCTGTGAAGTTAATTTGGTTAATTGCTGTCCCTCATCCCCGGGGCAGTGGCAAGGGGTGCAGGAGTCCCCTCTCCCTGCTCCTGTGCCACCAGAACAGGCAAAGATCCCCATCTTCTCACATCTCATTTCCAGCTGGACTTTAAGAGACTCCTGTCTGCCAGGTAATAAATAAGAACCTTTACACTGCAACACTCAGCACATTGCAGAGAGCATTAAGCAAAGCCCAAAGAGCAGCTGGTTTAGGGAGCAAGGTCGGGAAGGCAGCGCTGCCATAGCTGCAGCACGTTGGGTGGGATGCACCAGCCAGCCCTGCACGGGCAGGTCCCCAAAAACCAAACCCGCTGCCAGGCTTAAAGCCACCACTGAGAGCTTTCCCCTGTGGCAGTGAAGGGAAGGCGCCGAGGGATTACAAAAATGCCTCATTTGCAGCGAAGCACCGCGGCTCTGGGTTTCATCACCGCCCCTCGGTGCGGGAAGCGTGATGTGGCCCAGCGAGCGCAGCACGGAGCTGTGGGGCAGCCGTGCCCTTCCCAGGGAGAGCAGGGCCAGACATGCCCACAGACTTCCCAGGCCAGCCTGGGAACCAGCAGGCACCAAACCGGAGCTGGAGCCCCTGTGCCGACTTGCCGGCAGCCGGAGCGGGGCTGGCAGAGGCAGGAGCACCCCGGGGCTCCTCGTGGCAGCTCCGCACGGCGGATCCGCGGGATGCTCCAAGTGCTTTACACACCACTAACTCATGTACCTCCCTGCTGCATAATTCATACCTTTTTAGCAGGAGATAAAAACTTCACAACTGCTAATGTGCAAGTGTTTATTAACGTGAGTCTGCCAGACAGCCCCTGGATTTGGAAGGAGCTCTTGAGAAAGAGCCAAAGTCTGTCCTCAGTGAGTAGATTTTTTTATTTTTTTTTTTGAAAGCTCAGAGCCTGGTGGCTACTGGGCTCCAAGCGATTCTCTGGTGGCTGCTGAGCTGCTGCTTCATCCTGGGGCCCCTGAAGAACTTGGAGCATCGCAGAAGCAGAAATAAATAAATAGATCATTGCTTTTAAATGGGGCTGAGTGCTGGATGTGCCGTATTGTTCATGTCCCTCTCCTGCACAGAGCAGTCAACCGAGCACAGAAAGGAGATAAGAGCATTTGTTCCCACAAGGAACACGGAGAGGATGAAAAACAAGTTTTCAGTCGTGTTCCATGCAAGGTTGTTTATAATGCCTGTGACTATTTTTAAGCCTGGGGAATGAAGAGCTGCCAGCTGCAGCCAGCTCTTGAGGGAAGGTGCATTGTGTTCTGTAGCACTGTCAGGTGAACCGGAGCGGACACTTGGTACCCGGGAGCCAGCACAGGGACACTGGTGACACCACCCCCCTGTCCCTGTCCTCAGCAGGAGCCTGGCCCCAGGCACTGCCCTGGCAGGTTGGGGTGACACCAACCTTCATGGAGACAATGTCACTGCAAAAACCTTTCCCAAAGACATTGCTGGGGGAAAAAGGCAGTTTCTGGGTCTAGCAGAGGGGTGAGGCAGAGCCTGCTGTGGGTGCTGCCTGTTCTGCAGGGATGTGTCCTTGGGGATGGAGGCACAAGCAGACAGGACAGCCCTGCAAACACCTGGCTGGGGCAGGGCAAGGACAACGGCCTGTGGGGCTGCTCCTGGTGCCAAGGATGGAGAACAGTGCTGGGAATGTGGGAGATGCTCCAGCTCCTTCAGCAGAATGGGCAGTCAACTCCTTCCCACCTCCCGCCCCACCGTGGGCACACAGGAACCCTGGGATGCTGACAGCAGCTGTTTCCAACAGCCTCTGACACTGTGAAGTGAGAAATCATTTCCCAGAGCCAGAATCTCTCTTTCGAGCGTTTTGGAGAGGTTTGAGGCCACCCAAGCTCATGCTGTAAAATATCAGGGACAGTGGAACAGGCTCCCCAGGGCAGTGGTCACAGCCCCAAACCTGCCAGAGCTCAGGGAGTGTTTGGACAACACTCTCAGGCACAGGGTGGGATTTTAGGGTTGTCCTGTGCAGGGCCAGGAGTTGGACTCAATGATGCTTGAGGGTCCCTTCCAGCTCAGGATATTCTGTAATTTATGATCACTGCAGCACCTTGATGAAGCTGTATCTCTGTAAAGACCCTCCCCACAGGCAATCCCAGAGCCAACACAAAGCTCTGCCACGGCCACAGCTCAGTCCTGGCTTCCCTGGGGAGCTACTCTGTCATTTCCTGGGGGTTTGATGTGTGCTCATCAAACTGAAAAGGATTAAAAAAGAAACGAACATCATAAATACCCTAAATGAGCTGGATCTATAAACGCTTCCCTGGCACCGCCAGCGTGCTGTCAATGTAGATATAACATTATTTAAATAATAAGTTCAGAACTTTCGCCTGTAAATTAAAACATCTCATTGAAATAGATGCTGATTAAAAGGCAAATGCCTTTGTTCTAATTATCTTCATTACGGGCTTTTAATGGCAAGAAGCTGTAGAAATAAAACCACACATAAATGGCAGCGTGCAACGGTGACGGCTGCACCCACTGGCACTGGGGCTGGGCTGCCAGGGAGAGGGATGCCCTGATTCCTGGGGAAGGTGAGGAGGGTGGTGGGTGTGCAGGGAGGCTGGAGGGCTGAGAAAGGCATCTGCACACATGAAGTGATGGTGGCAGCCTCCATCCAGCACCCCTGTTTGTACAGCACCCACCCCGGGGTGCCAAAACCGAGAGCTTCGCCGCAGAGAGCGGCTGCTTGGGAGGGAGGGGAGCAGGAGCCCGGGCCAGTGCATATGTAATTAGTTAATTCATTTAATTAGTTGGTTCATTTCTCAGTGCTCTGTCCTACCTGGCTGGAGCACTGCTGTGAGTGCTGCAGCCCTGGGGGAGGGTTTGCCAGGGAGTCCCACCTGCTGCACCAGCGGGTCTGACAGTGCCAGGACAGAGGGTCCAACCAGTTACCTCCCACCCAGGGGTGCCAGCATGTTGGGTAGGGCTGTTTCTGAGCAGGGGAGCAATGCTGGTCTCTGCTTTGCAGCAGTTCCCTCTCTGCAACAACATGCAGAGAAGGAAAATTAATTTCCATTTTCTCTGGTTCAGCACTAGCGATTGCATTCAGCCTTTTGGGCTCCTGCCTCCACTCCCATTGCCTGTGCCTGAAAAACTAATGAATTTCCACTGCTTACTTGTCTGCTCTCTGTCTCCTACCTTTATTTTATTCTCATTTTAGCTCCTTATCTCTCTTCACACTCTTTTAACTTCAGTGAATGGTTTCATCCTTTCTAAGTGAGGCTCTGTGCCGCTCACAGGCTCTTCCTTATCTCCGAGAGCACTAAAAGGAATCACCCACTTTGTTCCATAGCTGGATGCCCCACAGCCCTCTCGGAGAGACAGGATGGGACTCACTGAGAATAACACCTGGCTGATTAGTGGGTAAAAACCCCCTGAGCTGAGGGTGATGCCTCTGGACCATCCTTAGCAGCGTGGCTGCTCCATCCTCCAGGCTCCCACACCAGCACGTGGCAGGTGGGAAACGCCTCTGGACACCACATGGGAACTGCAGGTGGGCAGCAAGTGAGGCCACACACGTGTGGAGACACCACACAGGCTTCACACTCCTGCCTAGACACACAAATAAAGGTGGAGGGGCTGGGGCAGCACACCCAGAGCCCCCTGGGGCTCCTGTCAGCAGGAGGGGGCTGCCGGCTCCTGCCATAACCTGTGATGGTGCCAGCACAGCTTCTGCCAAGCCAAACCCAAAAATAGACCAGCACCAGGTTCTATTTACCTCCAGATTTATGCAGGGATGACAGCTTTTGTTCTCCAGCTGTGCATTAACCTGCATAGCCTGGGAACATGAAGTCGTGCCCAAAAAATTGCAGTGGTACAATTTCTGACTGATTTCCTGGTCTCATAACTGCAGATTATGAGATTCCACTTCTTTTCCAGCATTTGCTGGGCAACCTGCTGTCCTGGCCCTGCTTAGGTTTGTTCTTGAATTACCAAAGGTACTTAACATAATGCAGAAGAGCTCAGTGCAACCTGTTTGCACTCAGCTGAACAGGGACATTCTTTTTCCTGGCGAGATGTTTGAGCAGTGTAGGAAATCAAACATGCAAAAGGTTAAGGCTATTATTAAAAAGGAAAACCAAAACCAAAACTCAATGTGTTGGAAAAAATGCAGCAACAAAGGTTTCAGCCTGGGGAGCTGCTGATTTCGTCCTCAAGATGACTAAAACCAGGGTGTCTGAAATATCAAAGGGAATTTTCATGTTATTTTCACAAGTAAAGCCAGAAGTCAGTTTTTATTATCACAGAAGCCCAGAATGGTTTGGGTTGGAAGGGACATTAAAACTCATCATGTTCCACCCCCTGCCATGGGCAGAGACACCTTGCACCAGCCCAGGTTGCTCCAAGCCCTGTCCAACCTGGTCTTGGACACTTCCAGGGATGGGGCAGCCACAGCTTCTCTGGGCAACCTGTGCCAGGGCCTCCCCACCCTCACAGGGTCCAGCCTCTCACCCACCAGCACCTCCAAGTCCTTCTCCCTGGGGCTGCTCCATGATATTTTGTGCTGTTGTGTCACTCATTAAGATGATGAGTGTCCTGCCTGATCCTCAGCACACAGGAACAGCTCAGCTGCTCCACTGCCTCCAGAAATGCCCCTGGAAAAGGTCTCTGATCTGTCCTCAGCCTTGCAACACGTTTTGGAGAAAACCAGCAGACTAAGGAGCAGACTGGAAGGAAGATTCAGGTTGTTTTTCTTTTCTACCTGGACATATGGATACAAGAAATCTTTAGAGACCTTGAAAGGAAAAGTGCCTCCCTTTGAATTGCTAAATGGACGCCGTGGCTAAGAATAGCCTCCGGAGGGAGAGGGAAGATGAATGACACGAGGAATTCAGCACCTTTTCTTACTGTGCAGGAGTCTTGAAATTTAAAAAGTGAAATACCAAGGCGAGTGCAGGCGAAGGGGGATGGCCAGTCACGCTGAGGACATTTGGAGGAGTGTGCTATTATGTAAAACCAGCCAGGGAAAGGTTAGCAAATACCACTGCTTCCCTGGGGAGCCCTTCTCTTGCAGGAGTCATTAGTGCACTGGCAGGATAACAGATCCTCTCTGCTAATTCTCTAGGTCATAAGCAAATTAAGACAGAAAAGCTGATCTGCCATCAATCTACATTAGGCACAGCTGCCCAGCTCACCTGTCCTGCAGCTGCTGGTTTACAGAAGGGTTAGGACTGGAATAGCAAAGTCTTATCATTAATCCAAGCTCATTTCCTTCTGGGCTCAGCCAGGCTGGGCAAAGGGGTCCTGGCACTCCTTGGGTGGGAGCAGAGCTCAGGGAGCACAATTCCCAGTGCCGCAGGACTTCCACCAGTGCTGCTTCATCCCTCCAAGGGCTCTGGTCCCCACAGGGAGGGCTTGGGTTCAGCCAACTCCTGCTCACCTCAGTCTTGCTGCCAACTCATGCTAGTGCAGCTCCTGGTCTGGAAAGGGTCAGACCAGGGAAATGCTGCTCCTGGGATGTCAGAAACTCCATCCCCAGGCAGGGGGGGGTGAGTGAGGGCAGGGGGAGGCAGAGGCTTCCCTGGGAGCAGCCTGAGTTTCTCCCAGCGTGGGCACAAAGAGCTTTTAACAACCTCAATATAAACTGCTCAGTGGGATTAAAGCAACCCACTCCAGGTCTGGAGCTGCTCCCTCCATGGACACATGAGCACCCTGGGCATGGGGGGTGCTGGGAGAGTGATCTCCTCCACTGGGTGCAGAGAGGTTTAGGTTGGTTATCAGGAAAAGGTCCTTCTCCCAGAGGGTGTTTGGGCACTGAACTCCCCAGGGTTTGGTCACGGCCCCAAGGCTGCCACAGCTCAGGGAGTGTTCGGACAACGCTCTCAGGGGCATGGTGGGATCTTGGGATTGTCCTGTGCAGGACCAGGAGTTGGGCTGATGATCCTTGTGGGTCCCTTCCAGCTCAGGATATTCTCTGATTCTATGACTTCAAACAGAAACACTGCCTGAGAAACCTCCAGAGTCACATTTGCAGTGAACAAAAACACCCACCCGCACACAACACAGCGTTTCAAATCCTGCCTTTAATCTCAGGTTCCAGTAACAACCTTCTCCCCATCCAATTACTTGTCTTACAATTGACATCGCAATATTAAATTCCTAAGAACTAAAGCGCTTTGAAAGTATAACCTACTTTTAAAGCAGACAAGATTTGTGGTGGAAGCATTTACTTTCTAGTCCTTGACTCTACTGAAGTCACTGATGCCTCATCAGCAGCTCCATAAATGAGGCCTCCAAACACGCTGGCATTTGCTGGGCACCATTTGCAGGCTGAGCCCTGGCACATGTCCAGAGCTGGGTCCTGGAAGCTTTGGTGTTGGGTTTGGCAGGAGTGTGATTTCACCATAGGAGCTGCAGAAAAGGCCTTTGCAGTTGTAGGGAAAGGAGGCCAAACAGCCACACTGGAAGTGCTTGACCCCTGGAAGTGTTCCTCCATCCCTGGAAGCGTTCAAGGCTGGGTTGGACAGGGCTTGGAGCCACCTGGGATAGTGGAAAGTGTCCCTTGTCCCCACCTCTGCCTGGCCCCATCCATCAGCATAAATTGCCATGCTAACCTACATGGAGAGGCATTAACTTTTGCTCCTGAAACAAGGTGCAATTAGTTGGGCATAAAAGAACACCGAAGTGATGCTAATTACCCTCTAAAAGACGAACAGAATTAAGTCAGAGAAGCAGAAAATTACCTTTGTGGGAAATCTGCTGCAGAGTTTAAACCAAACCAGTGATGGTGGCTGGATGGCTGCGGTGAGATTCAGCTCTGCTTCTCCTCCTCCCTGTCTCCAGCCAAGCCATGAATCCCTGCAGCACCCAGCCAGGACCCTGGGCCTTGTAGCAGAGTCTGCACCCACCCACACCACCCTTCATCCATGGGCTTGGCACTGCCCTGGGATGAGGGGCATTGGGCAGGAGGATGCTGGGCGGCTGCAGCTGCAGCAGCTCAACCCCCACAGTGAAGGATTTGTCTTTTAACACCAGTTCACAAGCACCTTGACTATCCCATTTTGTTTATTCCTGGAAACCATCCAGAGTTTTAATTAGCCATTAACTGTTCCCTGTACATTCAGCAGCATTCAAGGAGCCAGTCGTACTGATCTCACCTCCCTCCTGCAGGCTCCTCTCGCTGCCTCTCGGCGCTTTGCTGATCAGTAATTGCTTCCAATTGCAGCACATCATTCATCACCGACCAGCTCTGCTCCTGCAGCCTGCCCAGAGGTCACAGAATCCCAGGCTGGGTTGGCAGGGACCTTAAAGCTCATCTTGTTCCATGCTCTGCCATGGGCAGGGACACCTTTCACTAGCCCAGGTTGTTCCAAGCCCCATCCAACCTGGCCTTGGACACTTCCAGGGATCCAGGGGCAGCCCCAGCTTCTCTGGGCAACCTGTGCCAGGGCCAATCCAGAGCTCACAGATGGGCCAGGCCCCCCATTCTCAGCATTCCTGGGAAGCCACAGTTCCTCCAGAGCATTTCCACTGAACCACTGAGCCCCAGTCCTGTGCTGGGGGTGTTTGCTGTGGTGCTGGTGCTCCTGCTGTGCAGAAGATCCTGGGTCCCCACCACATGGGATGGTGACAGGACTCACGAAACAAACTGTGATGTGTCCCAGGTTTACTCCCCTGCAGCCATGAGGAAACCTGTCTGTCAGGCAGCTCCAGTCTGAGCGCTTTCTGATTCCAAATCCTCCCCTTGCACAGGTCTGTTGCGTGGCTGCTGTGCCCAAAGCAACCCAAAGCATCTGTGAGGAGCTGGAACAGCCCCAGGGCTCTCTATGGCCAGCACATGCACAGGGATGTGCCACAAGCAGCCAGTGACAGCCCTTGGTGCAAGTGACTTCCAAGGCTGAGCAGCCAAGGTGAGGTGACGCCCTTGCCCTTCAGATCCAGCCACTGAGCTCGTGGCTGCCCCCAGGACAGACCCCACAGAATGGACCTCTCAGGACTGGGTTACCCCATGAAAAAGCTGGAGGTCACAGGGAGTTTTACCCAGCACAAACCCACCTGCATCCGAGACCTCAAGGAATTGCTGCCCCATCTGTTCCAGGCAGCCAGGCAGCACACAGTGCTGTGCAGCTCCTGGGACTTTTAGTAGTAATTAACAATCTGTCCTACTCAAATCTTGGTGGCAAGGGCCTAGGGAAAGCTGTCTGCTGGGATCTGGAGCAAGGCACCCACTGGGATGGCTCCGATGTGGCTGCAAATGCTCCTAAAAGGAGAGAGTTCTGTTCTCTCCCAAGGTCTGGTGCCTCCAGAGCCTCCTGCTTTCCCTACTGCTCTCTGAAGTTCAAACATATAAAGCCTTTATGTTCCCATCAAAGCTACTCCCGGATTTATGCTTATGGGAAAAGCTGATGGAATGTGTTGTGGAAACTGAGGACTTTAAAAGGCAATTTGAGAAGCAGTGCAGGAGGGAATGTGCTCCCAGGGACCGCTGCTCTCCCTGCAGTGCAGGACTCGCTGTACCTGCAGCACCGGCTGCTTGTTCCAGCCTGGTCCCAGCTCTCTTCATTTACAAGATGCATTATTTACCAGCCTGACATGCAGCTCATTTAAAAATCAGATTTATCAGCAAAATAGCAGCGCTCGCTATGGTGGCTTCCAAGAGGAGTGTTTTACTGGGCTCGTGCTGAGTCAGCAGATTGCAGCCCAATCCATCTCCAAAGGGCTCTGGCACAGAGCCCTCAGCCCCTTTCCAGCCCTGGGGGCTCCAGGCACAGCACCACCAGGACATGGACCACCTCAGACTTGGGATTTCCACAGACAAGCCAAGCAGGAGAAGCCCATGCCAAGGGAATGACCTTTGTGGAATCACCGTGAGCTCAGTGCTGCAAAGAGCTTGGATCCACAGCCGGATCCTTTTTGGGCAACTGGATGCTGAGCCCAAGGGACCATCAGTCTGTCCTGCTCCACACCTCCCATGAAGCAGGGGTGGCACAGCTTGTGACACACACCAGTGGTGGCAGCAGGTCCTGGGGCTCCTGTGGAGGATCCCAGCGGTGCTGTCCCTGTGCCCACTGCGGGCAGATCCCTGTGTGGCTCCCTGGGAGAGAGGCTGAGGGAACACGTGAGCAATGGCCACACCTTCACCAGGGCAGGGAGGGTATGATGTGCATGGGAAGATCCAGGCAGTCCCTGCAAAGCTGCATCCCAGGACACCGCCACCATTACACCCCCTGTCCCGTGCCTGCCAGATCTCCAAGCTGACACTTCCACACCCAGGAGCAGGACCAGCCCTGCTCCTCCAGCCCTGCAGCAGCCCAGCAGTGCCCAGGGTGTTGTACAGAGCTTTGAGGGTAGGAACAGCCCAGCTGAACAAAGCTGCAGGAGCTTCTCTGGTGCCAAGGAATTTTTAGCAAGCTGTGGGAAGTGTCAGTCACTTTGCAGAGGTGCAACTGTGCATGGAACAAAGCGTAACCAGAGCTCATGGTGGATCAAGATCCACCCTGGAAAGGGGATATCAGCTCTGAGTGCCCTCCCCTTGTGTGTGTTCCAACCAGCAACCGCCCTCCTGCTCCTCCACTTTCAGCTCCCAGGACCAGTTATCCCATGGGGCCACTAACCAGTGCTAATTTTGGGAGGGGAAACCTCAGCATGGCCAAGACCCTCCGACTGCAGCAGCAGAACCACAGGTACACGGGCCAGGCCCAGGGCCAGGGCCAGCCAGCTCTGGGTCACAGATGGCTGAAGGGCCCGTGGCTACCTCATCACACCAGTGCCTTCGTCCCATGACACGTGTGTGCTCATGTGTGTTCTCACGTGTGTGCTCACGTGCTGCTCCGGGCACTGCAGCCCCTCCTCTGCAGCCGGGAGCAGGAGCACACTGTAAACACTCATAAATATTTCATGTTCGGAGAGAGAGTTTTTGCCATGACCCAGATTTCTTTCCCCCAGACACCCCACTGGGACCCCAGGGGGTTTTGTGGGGTGGGAGTGTGGCTGTGGACATGTGTGGCCCCTGCTGTGCCCACAGCAGCCCCCAGCCCAAATCAGCCAGGATGGCACCTTTTCCCTGCCTGCTGCCCCATCCTGGCAGGGTTCCTCTTTGAGCCAAGGTGGACACATGTCTGCAGGTGCCACACTACCCACAAGTACAGAGTAGGGAGGTGGGTGCCCTGCTCCCTGCTGAGGCGCAGGAGGGGCAGCTGGGATGCTCCAAGCAGGATCAGCCCCTTTCCCACAGCAGGCAGCTCCCCCAGGGCGTGGTGCCCTCCCAGAGTATCCCAGCACCCGCCTCGCTGTGGCATTCCTTGGCTCTTCTCCCCCTCTGCCCAGGCCAGAGGCAGGTTGACCTCCCCGGGAGCAGGGCTGAGTGCTGCTCCTCTGCTCCCGCTCCAGGCAGAGTCACGTCCTCCAAAGGCAGCGCTGCCTTATCAATAATAAAAGGCAATTTCCCCAGACAGAGCCGGGGGATTACTCAGCCCTTCGCGCGCCTCATCTGCCACTGACAGGATGGGAAGGACTTCAATAAGATGAGATTTGACAGTAACACAAAACAACAACAGCATTAAGGGAAGAATAATGGCAAAGGCAGCTGTCAAAAAACTCATGTTCCCTAACCTGGAGCAAGGAATCAGAGCTGTCAGGCCCCAGCAGAGGCTGAAAGGGAGGGCAGGACCGCAGAGGGCAGCCAGGTACTGCTGCCCATGGGGGATTCCAGCCATCGTGGCCAGCTCAGCAACGTGCCAGCTCCAGGGCCACGGAGCCCAGGAGAGGCACCACTGTGCCCCAGGCAGATAATGCTGCACATCCACCATGGCAGGACCCGGTGCCCTCTGGTGTCGCTGGGGCCGGGAGGAGCTCAGCACCAGGATCTCATGTGCCAAGGCTGCTGCAGGGCTGGAACCTGTCACCCGGGCTGGCTGGGAGGGGGATGGAGCCCAGCCAGGCACTGCTGCGTCAGTCACTATGAAAATGAGCCAGAGGACATCTGATGGTGTTGGAAGACAGAGGGATGAGAGGCATCCACGGAGCCAGGCTCCCTGAGGTTGTGCCAGCTCAGCGACCTGAGGTCTGTGGCCTAGGAGCTCACAGGAGGGTTTCAGGCACAGGGCAGCAGTTCTGGGGCACCTTCTGCAGAGGGGGAACCACCAACCCTGCGGAGATGGCTCTGCTGACACTGGGGGAAGAGGGGACACGTCTCAGGAGGCAGCACCACTGGCCCATGGAGCTCAATGTGGCTGTGAGAGTGGGATGCAGCAACAGTCCTGGGGGCTGGTGGGCAGTTTCCAGAGGCCATTCTCTCCCCAGTCCAGGATGAGAACAGATGTGTCACTGCTGACAGCACCACAGGGCTCAAGCCCCTGAGACATGCCCAGGTTAGGCTGGGCCTGATCTTCCCCTTAACGAGGGCACTGGATTTACGGATGTTTGTGTGTCTCCCCCACACGTAATTGGAGCCCCTGCTCAGTAATTTAATTTTGCCCACCCAAGTGCAACTCCCATCACTGGTGCTGCTGCCAGGAGAGACCTGCCCAGCACAGCCAAAGCTCCCAGGTCCTCCCCAGGGAGGAGCCGAGCGGCACCGCTCCGGCCCGTGGGAATGTCAGCCTCAACCACGGATCTCATTAAGAGTCTGTTATGCCTCAATACTTATGATGAAAAAACGAGGGTGAGAAAGGGAGAGGCCCCAGTGAGGACCTGATCTCCTTTTGAATACGGGCTGTGTGTTATGAACCACGTTAACACAAGAGCCAGAGCCACGACTGAGGCCTGTCCGGGGAGGGGCAGCACCGCCAGAGCATTTCCGAGAGTTATTGGTCTCTGCCAGATGAGGGATTCCCATTAACCAGAAATGTTTCCATCCCATCCCCTCACACAGACCCTCTCCTCCGGACAGGGCATCCCTGAGTCTTGCTAAGGACCTTGGGGATCCCCTGGTCCCGGGATAAGGATAAGGGATAACAGTGACAGCAGGATGGGTGGTGCTGCAGGTGTGAGGGGCTGGGGGGACCCTGTATGAAGCCTGTAACCCCCATCATGGAGACAAGCAGGAACAACACATCCTGCTGCCTGAGGTTCCCCCCTTCATTCCTGCTGTGCAGGATGCAACACAAAATCCCAGAATAGTTTCATTTGGAAGGGACCTCAAAGCTCATCTCGTTCCACCCCCTGCCATAGGCAGGGACACCTTCCACTGGAACAGGTTGCTCCAAGCCCGTCCAACCTGTCCTTGGACACTTCCAGGGATGGGGCAGCTACAAACATGGAGCAAACAACTGTTCCCTCTAGAGCCAGGCCCCTGCAGAGCTGGACACTCCTCTCTCCCAGGCTGGATGCTCCCTCTTCCTCCATGCACTCCGTTTAGCAAAAGTCACTGTGGGGTCGTGACACCCGTTACACAACCCACTCATGAATATTGCAGCAGCTCTGGGCAGCCCGACTGGCCAAGCAAGTGCTGCACTGGGAAGCAGCAGAGGGAAAACCTCTCTGGAAAATCACTGGCACAGCCCCAGCCCGGCACCGCCGGGGAGCCGCAGACCTCTGCGGCTGTGGGCAGTGCCAACACCGGCAGGAAAAACACCAGGAACAGGAAGGACAACACTTGGAAGGACACATAGAACCCCTCACTGTCAGAGACACCATCCCACGGAGGAACAGCTTCCAGGGGCTCTGGAAGCAGAGGCTCAGCCAAAAAGTTCTCTGGCTCTGGCCATGCCGCAGCATCCAAGGGAGAGAGGACACCTCCTGTGCTATCCAGGCTCCTAAGAGTTGCTGCCAGTCAATAAAAAGCAGTGAAGGGTTTGATAATGTGTATGCCTGGAAAGACAAGCAAACAGGCCTTAATGAAACCTTTCTTTTAAAAATACGGTTTTAATTTAAATGCAAATTGGGTGCTGTGGTAGCTGTAGGTCACTCACACTGACACCCTGCTTAATTAGCAGGGATGAGGCTCAGGAAGCAGCAGCACTAATGGCTGGTCCTTTCCTGGGCATTTATTTTAAGTTAATTAAAATTTTTCAGGGCAGGACGGGTCCTGCTCCGCAGAACAGCTCCTCACTCTGTTCAGCCAGTCCTTTCCCAAGCCCCACACGCTGCCAGGGATGCTCTCAGCAGGCTGTCAGCTATTAATGGAGCAGGGCACAGTTATTTCTGCATCCTGAAATCCCCTTTGGCAAGTCACAAATCACAGCCCCCCTCTCCACAGATGCTCCTGCGACACCCAGCATCAGGCAAATGGTATCAGAGATAACTCTCAGCAAGGACAGGGGAGGTTTCTCCAACTGCTGGGATGAATTACATGGATAAGTCTTCTGAAGAGACCTGATGTGAAATCAAGCCTTCCAAGTGATGAGCAGAGCAGTTATCCTGAGTTACACGCCAGTTATGCACAAGAGGATCTCGTTCAGAGAAGATCTGCCTTTGCCAAGAGAGATGAGCTGGAATGAGAGCCCTGATCCAGGAGAATTGAGCTGGAATCCAGAGCCCTGATTTAAGCGACATGAGAACTCTGGGAATGGAGCTTTGGTCCAGCTTGGTTCCCTTGGTCCAGCTCTGCCCACCACACACAGACCCTTTGAGAGAGAAATCCAACAGGAAACATCATCAGCAGACAGGAGGGCAGAGCAGGAGTGACTCTGGGGCAGTGCCTGTCAATAACTGCTCAGGGTTCAATCCACATGTCCCTCACGGAGCAAATCAATGGCAACTCATTGGGAGAAAATGAGATAAACAGTGGCCTTAATAGTGCTCCACTGCCCTCAAACAGCAACCCTGGCTGGGGCTGCCTCTGGCTGCAGGAGCAAAAGGCCCTTGGATGAAAGGACACACTCTGAGGTTGTCCCTTCTCTGCTGTGCTGTGTTTCATCCCATTTCCATCCTGGCTGGCTCAGAGCAGAGAGAACGAGCAGACCCAGCACCACATGGGTCAGACACAGGAAGGAGAAGCAGATGCAGCCACACGGAATGGTGGGAGCCCACGGCCCTGTGGGGGGTTGTTTCCCTCCTCCCTCAGTGTCTCCCTCCCTCAACCACCCTCCTAAAGGGTGTTGGAAAGCTGATCTCCAGTGCACAACAGGAGCTGACCTGCCCTTAGCTCACCAGGGGACCCCCAGGTGAGCAGCCACAGCACATTCATGTGCCCATCACTGGCCACCCTGTCAGACATCCCTGTGTGATCCATCCCATCCAGACCCAGAGATCTCACACCTCCATGCCTGCCTGGAGGCACCTGATGTTCTCCAGGGTGGTGACCCAGCTCCTCACTGCTGGTGTTCCCACTTGGCTACTTCAGGGCAACAGCCTTGAAAATGAGGATTTGGAGTTTATTTGTTTCCTAATACTCCTGTCTGACCACAACTGCCTGTTTCATTCTGAAACAGGATCCTGTGTCTCTTCCACCTTCCTACATGTGGGGAACAACAGCCTCGAGCTCAGGGGGCTCCCAGTGCAGGAGCTGTGGCTGCCTTAGGATTGGAGTCCAAAACCTCTAAGGCTGGGAGTCCCACAGACCCAAGGACTGTCTTCTCCTTCCCTCTCACCTATTTGCTTAAGCCCAGACCTAAAGGAACTTGGGGCTCTATTTGGCAGAAGGTGAAGCTGTCAACCCAAAAATGAGGGGGCAGCTTTTCCCAAGTGGAAAAGATCCCAGGGACAGATGGGGCTGCTCCCAGAGGGGGCTGCATCCAGCCCCTGCCCCCCACACCACTCCCAGCAGCTCCCTCACTCCAGGGTGCCCAGGCTCCCATCCAGGCACGTGTGTGGGGCAGCTGCTCATGGCACCAACCATCACTCCTGAGACTGGAGATCCATCCAAAGGGGCCACAAAGCTCCTGCAGAGAGAAGGAGGGAGGAGAACCTGGCAGGCAGGAGGGAAGGTGCTTTAATGTAGCATCATTAAACCACTGAAGGATTAAAGAGAGGAAGGGATAGGATGCTCCACAAAAACTCAGTCATTAGTGAAGCCTGAGGGTAGATGCAATTGTTTTTTGGGTTTTTTTTTTCCTCTCTTTGATGACCCAGTTTTTTAATCTCATCAGCACCAGGCTTGTGTTAATTTTTAAATATGCTTGGGTAACTGAGAACATTAACTATTCATGATCTTATCTGCAATAGCTGTTGGCTCTGACACTGTGCCAGGGAGAGCTGAACTTACCAGGGAAGGCAATAGCAGGTTTTTCCTGAGCATCTTGTTGAAATGATCACAGGATGGGGTGGGGTTCCACAGCACTCCTGGATAAATCAAGGCTTGTGGGGCAGGCTTGGATCATGGGGGGCATTCCCTTGCAATTGTGGTGGCTTGAAAAGACATAAGAGCACACAAAAAGCTGGGATGTGGGGAATGCTGTGGACAATCTGTGAATGCTTCAGCTCCAGGGAAACCCCACCATGGTTTATAAATATGAGGTGAGTCTCCCGAGCTGGTATGAGGTGGTGAGCTGGCTCTGCTGTCCCCTGCTCAGCCAAGTACTGCCCCAGTCCGGGCAGAGGCTGGAGGGATCCCTGGTGATCAGGAACATGAACTGCTAAATCATTGAATAATAGAATCTCAGAATGGTTTGGGTTGGAAGTGACATTAAAGCTCATCTCATTCTACCCTCTGCCATGGGCAGGGATACCCTGTCCAACCTGGCCTTGGACACTTCCAGGGATGGGGCAGCCACAGCTTCCCTGGACAACCTGTGCCAGGGCCTCCCCACCCTCTGGGTAAAGAATTTCTTCCCAATATCTAATCTAAACCTGCCCTCCTTCAGCTTAAGGTCGTTCCAGCTTGTATTGCCACTACCTGCCCTTGTGCAAAGTCCCTCTCCAGAACTAACACAGAAGTCACAGCCAGGGCAGGTGACAAGGCACACACAGCTCTTGGGAGCCCTTGCCCTGGGTGTCACTGTCACTGTCAGCAAGAACAGGGGACGAGCAGCTGCAGGAGCTCAGGTTAACCTGGGAAAGGTACAGGATGCTGGGAGCTGTGAACAGGACTTACAGTGAAGAACAAAGAACAAAACACAGGAGAGCAAAGGTGATTAATTATCAGAATGTCAACCAGCAGAAGAATGCAGTGAGAAAGAGAGGGAGTTAATCAAAGGAACAAAAAACTCACATTGGCTTTGAGGAAGGATGGAAGCCGGAGGCACCTCCTGCAGCAGGAACCTGCAAGAAGCTCTCACCGACTCATGCTGACAATTTGTTGCTGGAAAGAAAATCTCCTTGGTACTTCAGAGGATCCAAGTGGCAGGAGGGAAGCATTGGAAGAGCAGGAGGAGTGTGTTGGGAGCACAGTGATCCACAAGGCTCCTGGCCCAGAGTCCATAGCACTGTGGGAAAACCCCCTTACATTTTCCAAAAAGGGTACAGGTTCTTCCCGCAGGAAAACTGAAATGAGAAGCACAGAATCAGTGAATGGTTGACGTGAAAAAACCCTCTGGAAGTCACCTGGTCCAGCCCTCAGAGCCAGATTCCCAGGACCACATCCAGGCAGCAAAGTTTAGTCTCCCCCTATGAAAATTAAATATCACAGATCAAATGTAATTATTCTATCTGCAAACTAAGAGTCACACTGGAGGCTCAGTGTATACAGCATTTTATTGAATGGATGTATATTACAATAGACAACATATATTACACATGCTATACAAAATATACATTCTTATGTGAAAAAAATATAAATAGACACTAGGAAATAGCAACAGGGAACAGGAGCAGCTTTGCTCTTGCTGCCTCTGAAACCCCAGTTCCTGTACTGGTAGTGCTTTGGCATTGATTGAAGAAACTGTCTGTTTTTACTGAAAAAAGAAAGGCCACTCTGTCCCCTCTGCACCTCTGGAGCAAAGGGAGAGAAGAGACACATGATTTGAATCCAAGTCTACCAAGGAAGTTTTCCCACAGCGCAGCAAAGTGTCACCTACTTACAATCATCAGCTTTTCACAACCAGTTTATGGACTTTCAATGCTCATGGAAGGCTGCAAATGTCCTGATTCACAGTGGCAGCTTTTCCAGGCCCCTCTCTCACAGAAATCAGAGCAGCTTTAGCTCCTCAGAGGCTCCAAGAGCCAGCACTGGCCTGGTGCAGACAGCAGTGATTTTTAAGCCTTGGTCAAACAGGTCTCACCTCCCTAACGGGAATTCCCTCGCTCCGGGGAGTTGTGCCTCAGGTATTCCCAAGGTTTGGGCATCCCCAGCTGCACTGAGACAGATCTGAGTGAGCTCAGCTCCTGGGAGGAGAGAGAGGGATGAAAGAAAAAGGAGCAAGTGCCTCCCAAACGGTGATGGGAGACAGGACAGCAGCTGGGATGCTGTTTTCCCACTCTTGGGAATCACACATTCCAGCAGCACCCTGAGTGACTGCCTGCAGAGAGCAGCCCAGGAGGATGAGGCTTTGCTGCTGCTGTGGTTTCATGACATGACCTTTCTCATCTGGATTTAAACTGACAGTACTGGGATCCTGCAGCAGGGATCACTTTGGATTGAGAATAAGCACCATGTCTTAAATGCTGCCTGGGAAGGAAAAGCCTGGAGGAAATAAAACCAGAAAGGAATGAACTTAAGATTCTTTTTTTTTTTTTACATTATTAAAACATTTCAGCTGTCAGAACCCAAAAATTAACACACCTGTGTGTTTCTACTTTACCCAAAGGTCAAGGACAATTGGATGCTCTTCCCACTAAAGCTGCTATCAAAGCAGCCACGCTGGCTTTGAGAGCATGGGAAGAGCCCTTGATAATATTTGCTCATTTGCACAGATCTGACTATTATTCATGTCCAAAGAGGCGTGGGAAAAGACTCATTATTCCCAGTGTTCCCTCACTCATTTACTCAAATACTCCACAGTCTGTAAAGTCTGAGCTGTGATTCTGCACGACTGCACCTCACACTTCAGTCACACACCCTCTCCAGTCTGGGAATGGATTGATGGGAAGTCCCACATACCTGTCATGGGCTGGGCCAAAAAGGGTTTTCTGTCTTGACAAAAATACCACACAGCTGGTTTTATTTGGATACAAATCCTACAGCTCCAAAAAGAAGGCACCAGTGACCAGGAAGGCCACCTCACTCTTCAAGTGTGAGCACAGAGCACACACAGAGCACAAAGTACTGGCTGAAAACCCATCCCTGAGGAGTCTTTAACCCCTTCTACACAACAGGACACTTTCCCAGAAGAAAGAACTTCTCAGAAGTCTTTATAGTGTTCTTCCTCCTAATTTTGTCAGGCACATCCCACTGGAACCACGAAGTTTGCACTTCCTCTCAGGGTTTTCAGTGTTGAGTGGTTCCCTGCATGGTTTCATTTCTCACCTGTCAAATATTTCAACATTTTGGCCACACTGAGGTCTAAGGACACATTGAGTTCAACAATTTAGCCTGATATTTTACAACAGAAAAGGACACAAGTGTTTTATGCCTTTGGCTGTGCAGAGGAAACAGAAAACCCACAGTATAGTTCACTAAGTATCAAGTGCTCTCCCAATTTACTTGATCCTTTCCATCATCACATTCTTTTTAAAAGTTCACTTAACTGTCCGCTAGGAAAAATACATGGAGACCTCTCAATATACACAATATGAAGGGGTTTTTTTTAAAGGTAAAAGCTTAGATAAAACTTGGAATTCTGCTAACACAAATTCTGCATATCACAAATGCATCAGCTTGCAGCCAGGCCTAATGCACACAGAGTTGTAGGCAACAATGAAATTCATCAGTATCACAGTTTCACCACATATCTATAAGTAAATTCACTCCTTTCCAAAACAAAGACAGCTCTATCCCCTCACAAACAAGCTTTCAGTCCCCCCAAAACCTCCCATATGGCTTGATATGCAGCTGTCAAGACTAACAGTATGATACATACTTTGGCATAATAAAAAATATATTTACATTACAGCCAACACATTTATATGCTTAATGTATACAAAATATTTATAAATGCAAATTTATTTACAATTAGAGTCCATTATTCATAGGAGAAAACAAGGCCCAAACTCAGACTGGTAACAGGCACCTGCCAACAGTCTAAGGAAGGAAAAGCTGGCCAAGAGTTTTATGCTTACAGTTCCTGGGGAATTCCATGAGGAGGCCCTGATGGTTTGTTTCCAAGCAGACAAAGCACTGTGAAATAGCTACACACATTCTTGAGAGCTTTCCAAGGCATGCACCAACACAAAGGCTGCTTCCAGCACCACACAATCCATGCTTTAATGCTATTTTTGCAGACAGCACCGATCACCCACGTGTTCTGTGGTGCATGTTCCCATTTCCCAACAGAGAAATCCAAGGAAAATGGACATGTGCCACCTCCTCCAAAGAAAGTGTCTTTAGTAACTGCAGACACACACAACACAAGAATCTTTGGCCTTGGGGTTAGTCCTGAGGTAGAAAATACAGTCAGTTTAACGTGGATTCGCTTGCAGGGCTTCCTCTGAGTGCCTTACGTGGCTTCACTGTGGTCGTGACTGTTCCGTGTCCTGCTAAAGTCAAAGCTGTGCTGGCGGGGCCTGTGGCAGGAGGGCCTGGGCGAGGCCTGGTCCCGGTCGCCGTCGCTCCGGAGGGGCCGCGGGGCCTCCCGGGCCGGGGGGTGGTGCAGGAAATGGGGGTGAGGGGGAGCCAGGTCTTTGCTCACCCCCCACAGAGGGACCTGGAAGGGCTCTGAGGAAGGAAAATTGGAAGGTGAACATGAGCAAGTTCATATGGTCACAGAATGTCTTGAGTTGGAAGGGATCCACACGGGTGGTCCAAGTCCAACTTCTGGCCCTGCACAGGACACCCCAAGATCACACCTTGCCCCGGTCTCCAAACCCTCCTGGAGCTCTGGCAGCCTTGGGGCCGTGCCCACTGCCCGGGGGAACCTGTTCAGTACCTGACTACCCTCTGGGGGAAGAACCTTTTCCTAATATCCAGCCTAACCCTCCCCTGACACAGTTCCATCCCCTGGGGTCCCTGGTCACAGAGAGCAGAGATCAATCCCACTCAGATCTTAGGCAGATTTGAGCTGTGTGGCTCAGCAGTAACAGTTGTTCTGAGGTTATTTTTGCTGGTCTTGAGAGCGTATTTTACTGGATGCTCTCCCTTTCCAGCAATCTGTTCCAGTAACCAGAAACACACACAGTTTGAGTGTGAATTTTTAAAAAGACGATCTGGAAGAAAGTCAACTGAAAAACAACCAATCTAGGGAGTTCTTTGAACCTCAGGCCAGCTCAAGCAGAAGGGCTATTTGAATTTCTCAAGTGAAGCTCCAACTTTTGGTTAATAGATGTCCTTGAAGTACACTCAAAGGCTCACATTCCACAAACTTTAAGAGCTGAACTGCAGAAATACTGTATTTTTAACATCACCCTCTTCAATCTTGGGCAGTGGATGCAAACTGAGAGCTAGTCTGGAGATCAGGTGGCTAATAAATACATGTTGCTCCACAGACTACAGGCACTTGAAGGATTAGCTGCATGTCAATTGGGAAGGGCAGCACAAGGAAAGCCAAAGCAATACAAAGCAACAAAAGGAAAAAGGGACACTCACCATTAATCTGCTGGGAGGAGACTTTCTTTTCACCGATTTTGTCGTGGTTGGTAAGGAAGACAGGCATATCTCTGTCTGCTAGGAGATTATCCAGAGCACTGGTTTCATGCTGGGTGCGTGCTGTGTATGCTTCCTTGGGCATCTGCACCATGAGGTTTGGGAGTGTTTGATCCAGGGGATCCTCCTCAGAGATGAAGGCATAGGGACAGTACTCTCGGGGCCGGGAGTAGATGTTTGCGTTGTCGTAACAATCTGAGCAGATCACCAGTGGTGCTGCCCCACCTGAGGAACATGATGGAAAGAACAAAACACTCTCAAAAAGGATAAGGGTGCCTGATTTCCATAGGCTTTATGTCCTGGTATGATCATGGATTACAGCAGCACAGTTTGAAGGGCCTTTATGCAGTTCGGGGTACTTGGCTTGAGAGGTCAAGTGAGAAATCCCCAGGCTCCCCTCACCCAAATTCTCCACAGCATTGCCCTTCTGAGGGTGACCAGGGGAAACCATGGACATGAGCCCCTATTCCACAAGTAAAATGGTTCCCTACAAGTTCAGCCAGACTGGGAACCAGGCTGAAACAGCCCTGGGATCAAACAGGGATACCTGTTCACACCTGCTCCTGGACCTGACTCGTCCCTTCATGCCCACACACCTCAGACCTGATGCCAAACTTGTCACTGTGATGAGCTGCTCTCAGCTCCTCCCTGACACAGACTTTAGTGCAGTGGGACTAGATTAGAGGGAATGGATCAAGGGGCAGGTATGAAAAACACTGAGGGATCACTTTTCAAGCCATTCTGCATAAAGGCTGATGGCTCCTCAGCACCTGGATGGTAAAAAATAGCATCTCTATAAACTCAATGACACAAGTATCCTGAAAAGGGTCCAAACAAGGCAAGGGATAGTGCAGACCCTATATATATATAACAGTGCATCCAACTGTAGGAATTTTACACCAAGAGGTACAGCAAGTCATCATCCCAGCAAACTATTTCCACCTCTATAGCCTGGGCCTCTTGAGATGCCAAAGGAAAGAAGTAGGATCAAAATCTACCTTGTCATTCAACCTATGAGGACAAGACTGTGCCCTGGCATCTGCTGAGGCCCAGGTAACACACCTGAGGGCTCTGCTTACCATCTGTGCCTTTGTGCACGTAGCTGCCAGCTGGAGGCATCAGCTGCTGATGGCTCCCTGCCTCTGAGTTGCTGTAGCCTTCCTGAGGCTCTGACAGTGTTCCTTGGGAGGACAGGTAGCTGGGAATGTCAGCAGGAAGGTTCATCTCCTCTGCAAGGCAGAATTAACACTGATGACATCAACAGCACAAAGATTTCAAGGTACTACCAGCACTATTCCCCACATTAACAAGAACATCCAGAACTTCTATTCACATGCAGGTATCTTCTTTCCTATCTAGTTATCTTCTTTTCTACACCAGTGATTAAAAATCCACATAGCTGGTTCCAAACTTACAGGGAATGGAAATTCACACACATTATTCCAGGTCCTGAAAATCTTTTTAAGTTCAGTCAAATATTTACTTCCAAACTTCACTGTTTTCCCTCAATGTAGGGCAAATCGAGCATATAAGGAATAGAATTAGCACACTTTTGGTATTTAAAAGAAACCTCTAAAATGAAGGAATTCGAGCAAATCCCTGAAGGGATTTGAGAAGGAAATCTTCAGTTCTTTAATCTTATCCATCTGTAACAAATCCAGAAATTTCAAGTGTTTTGGATTAAAAACGGGGCCAAAGGCTGTTGCTCTTTGCACTTTACCTGTGTTAGTGATGCTGTAATCCTCATTCCTCCTCCTCATGTGGTAGATGACGATGACCCACACCAGGGACGTCCCCACCACGCAGCACACGACGACGATGATCACGATCCCTACGGTTGTCCAGCCGTCCTCCTCGTGGACAATGCCACTCTGGGAGGAGTCACAGTTGGGGGAAGCCAGGACATTGAGGTAAATGTGGCCACGCTCGGTGCCCAGGGTGTTGGACATGATGCAGGTGTACTTCCCGGCGTCCTCCAGCCCAGCATCCACGATGATGAGCAGCTGGTTTGCCGCAGCAAAGAAATGTCGCTCCGTGACGGTGAGGGGCCCGTCGTCCTTGGTCCAGTTGAGGCGAGGGGCAGGGCTGCCCCCAGCTATGCACTGCAGGACAGCAGTCTCCCCTCGGGTCACCGTCCTGTCCTCCAGGGGCCTCACGAAGGAAGGAGTTTCTGGGATAGCCAAGGGAAAAAATTAAATTGTAAGATAATGGTTTGGGTTGGAAGGGACATTAAAGCTCATCTTGTTCCGCCCCCTGCCATGGGCAGGGACACCTTCCCCTAGCGCCCAGGTTGCTCCAAGCCTTGTCCAAACTGGCCTTGGACATTTCCAGGGATGGGGCAGCCCCAGCTTCTCTGGGCAACCTGTGCCAGGGCTTCCCCACCCTCACAGGGAGAATTTCTTCCTAACATCCAATCTTACTCTGCACTCTGACACTTCCCTGCAGATACTGATAGACATGGATGAGATTCCTTCTCAGCCATCTTCTCTTGAGGCTGAACAGGCCCAGCTCCCTCAGCTTTTCATGGAACCATTTAAGGCGGAAAAGACCTCCAAAATCATCAATTCCAGCTGTTCACCACTTCCTTCTAAAAGAATGCTCGAGTCTCTTCATCATCTTTGTTGCCCTGTGCTGGACCCACTCCAGGAGATCCACATCTCTGTCCAGAGGAGCCCAGCACTGGACACAGCACTCCAGATGCACCTCACTAGGGATGAGGAGAGGGGCAGGATCACCTCCCTGACCTGCTGACAATGCTCTTCCCAACACACCCAGGATCCCACTGGCCTTCTTGGCCACAAGTTCACGTTACCTGCAACTAAATTTGCACCAAGGCAACACAAATTACCTGCCTAATCTCCACTGCTGGACTGAGATATGCCCCTCAGACCCCTGCAAAGATCATGCTAACTCCAGCCCCACTGGGCAGCCATGTAGCTCAGCTTCACCAGTCAAAAAAATCACACCAGGTGCTGCTCTTTGTATTTTAACCTCATTTTCTGGGATTTCATTACCCCTGCAGACTGCAGGGATCCATGTGCTGGCGTGGATCAGCACAGGACTTACCCAGCACCGTGAGGGTGGCGTTGGCTGACAGTCCCCCCGCGATGTTCTGGGCCATGCAGCTGTAGATCCCCATGTCCTCCATCTTCACGTTTGCAATGAAGAACACGTCGTCCTCAGGCATGACGTGCATCCTCCTCTCCCTGGCAGCTGGGAAGTCCGTGCCCCCGTCCTTCTGCCAGGAGATCTGTGGGGTGGGGTGGCCCTCGGCAGCACATTCCAGCCGGGCCATGGCCCCGGTGCGGATAGTGAGATCCATGGGGGTTTTCAGGAAAGAAGGGAGCTCTGGATCAAAGGAGACAGAGTTTTAGGTAAAAAGCAGCAAAAAGTCCAAAGCCAGGAAAACCTGGAAAATGAATGAATGAATGGCCAGACTTCGCGAACGAAGATCTGTGGAAGGTCTTAGTACACCTTCCAGCCTGCGCATTGGATTTATTTTAGGTGGGACACAGTGTGCGCAGAACTGAGCCCACCCTTTAATCCTGAGGTTCATCTGCCGGGGCCAAGCGAGCTTGGACAGTGGCAGTGAGGTCCTCAGGACGTAGGTGGATCGCCTTACAAGGCTGACGGGCTCCGCCTACCCGGGGAGTTTCCCCGACCGGGAATCGAACCCGGGCCTCGGCAGTTACAGTGCCGTGTCCTTAACCACTAGACCACCAGGGGCTCCCAAACCTGGAAAAAAGCACATTTGAAACACACCTGAAGTTGTCCCTAAGGGAGAGGGGCAGATTCTGCTGAAGAACTGTACAGATTTTTAGTGGTCAGTTCTAAGAGCCTGTCCCCCAAATTTAAATACAGCACCTACAGTGTGCACAGAATGATGGAACCATTTGGGTTGGAAGGGACATTAAAGTTCATCCAGTTCCACCCCCTACCATGGGCAGGGACACCTTCCACTAGCCCAGGTTGCTCCCAGCCCTGTCCAACCTGGCCTTGGACACTTCCAGGGATGGGGCAGCCACAGTTTCTCTGGGCAACCTGTGCCAGGGCCTCAGCATCCTCACAGGGAATTTCTTCCTAATACCCAATATAAACCTACTCTCTTTCAGTTTAAAGCCATTAATTTAATTTCAGGTGACGTGAAGAACAAGATTTCTCATGGGGAACAGACAGGGAAAAGATTTAGCCTCCTTCCTAAAACCTTTGTCACACATTTTTTTCCCCTGGTAACAGGAAAGGTGAACATCCATCTCATCCTCTCTGCTCTCAGGTACCATGGGTATCAGTGGCCTGCTGACTGATGTGAACGTTGACTTCTTACTTCCCTTCCCTCAAAGCAAAATAAACAGAATCTTGTGGGCTAAAAATAAAAAAAGGCTTCACTTCTCAGAGTATTTCCACTCCCACCACTTATTTGCACTTGAGTCTACCCCAGTTTTACAAATATGTGGGAAAGGTGCTGAGTTCTGAGGAGACAGCAGAGGGAGCTTTCAGTTTAAAGACTTCCACCTCCCATTAACTAGATGAACAACTAATTGTCTTCTAATAAAGCACAGGAGGCAGCTGCCACTTTCAAAAAACAAACAGAGGCTTTTTACCCACAAAGAAACCCACCCAAAACACTTGTTTCCTGCTTTACAAAAAGATGTTTGATATTTCTAAATCCCATTTAGCCAGACTTGTAAGAGCATTTTGGGCCAGCTCTAGTGAAAACCAGACTTGTAGCTATTAAAATAAAGCTTTAGGTTCAAGGTGTTTCTCCTTTGCCACCACTGTCACTCACCATTGACAGTCAGCTTGGCTTTGTTGGAGTAGTTGGAGCCAAAGTGGTTGGTGACGATGCACTGGTACTTCCCCTCATCCGTGAAGTTCACATTGAAGAGGTGCAGGACAGTGGTGTATTCCAGCACCTCAGCACTCTGCTGCTGGTACCTGGCAAAGTTCTCAACCTCTGCATCGTAGAGGACCTCGCTGTCCTTGCGCCAGGCCGTGGCCATGGGGGAGTCGCTGCTGCTCACGGCGCTGCACGTCAGCGTCACGTTCATGCCCCGCAGGGCCACCGTGGTCTCGGGGTGAACCCGGATCTGCGGCTTCGGGAAGTTGTCTGAAAAGAAAACCACCCACATCAGCTCTGCTTTCCCCTCAGACTCGAATTAATGTTGCAGGAAAATTCACTCGACGTAAGCAGAAAGAAGGTTTTGGGACCAGATGTCCTGCTGGAGGTGTGCAGGTTCAGCTGTTTTCAGATGGAAATGAAGCTGGGAAGGAGGGTTAGAACCACAGGTAGGCAGAAGAATCAGCACTGGAAACACTCAGTGTGGTGCTGAGCAGCCCTGCTTTTTGTCCAGCTGTCTGGAACTTGCTATATTTAGCTCACACCCAAAAGCCCTGCTCAGCAAAGAGCCAGGCTATTTTATGAGGGACTGAGACTTACTTTCAGATAGTTTAAATATCCTGAAGAGCCTTTAAGTTCTATAAGTATAAAGCATAACAAGTTGGCAGTTCACTATCTCATCCCACTCAAAGAGAGTGACTTCAATACCCACTATTTCAGCAGAGACTCTCTCACAGGCACACACAGAGTTCTGCCAAGCACCACAGTGGTGATGCTGGAGTGGAGAAGTGGGTGCTTGCACCTATACATGATGATTACCGTAGCCTCTACCACCAAAGCAATAAAAGCATTGCATACACACAAGTAACCTTTATCAGACTGCTTACCCAGAAAAGGGAACTCTAGAATAATTCCAGGCCTGCCACAGAAGTCACCCAGGACTCTGGGTGAAGTCTCTCAGTTTTTCATCTCACAGTTCAGTCACAAAAATAAACAGGCTTATGTCTGAAACTGTGGTGGCAGAGACCAGATAAACATCACAGATATGGAGCACCAGAAAGTGTGCCAGAGTCTGAACTACTCTAATTGTTGCCCAGAGAAGTTGTGGCTGCTCCATCCCTGAAATGTCAAAGGCCACACCAGACAGGGCTTGGAGCAACCTGGGATAGTGGAAGGTGTTCCTGCCCATGGTAGGGATGGAACTGGATGATCTTTAAGGTACCTTCCAACAAAACTGAGTTTTAATAGTAACCTAAATGAAAAACAATGCAGTCTCACAGCATTGCTCCCTCAGATTGGCTTCAGTGCTCAAACACCACAAAACAAAGCAAAGAGAAGCAGAATGAACCCCCAAACTGATACAGGCCCACATGTGCACCACAACCAAGACCAAGTACCTCCACAGCACTAATTTCAGCTGCACAGATTTAAACCACCATGCTTTTATATCAAGAGCCATTAAAAACACAAACCACAGACGAAGTCATCAGGGTCCACGCTGAGAAGGCTTTGTCCTGCCAACCACTCAGGGTGGGCACAGGTGACATTCACTGCCTGCTGCAAATGGCTCTCAGTGAGCCACTGGGGCAGCCACTTCAGCTGGCAATCACAGAGCAAGCTGCTTGTGTTCAAAACTCTGCAGAAACAAGGCAGAACAACAGGGTGAATAAAGTGCATTTCACATTCCTCCCTGTGATTCATGCAGCAAAGCAACTTAAAGCATACACGTTCAGAACTGTCAGGATTTACAGTATTATTTTGCACCTGTGGGTATTATAAAATCTTAGCTATTTACGACAGAAACAACTCCTCTGCGTCAGCATTAAAACCTTACATTTCTTTTTAATTCTGGAGAATATAACCTTGGAGCTTCAACTTAATAAAAAAAAAAAACACAAAACACCAAACCTGTCTTCAAAATTATCTCATCCCTCTTTGAAGCAATTAAAAGGAACAACACTGCAGAGCAGCTCCACATCTCAAACTAAGCACACTTGTCATTACAAAATGAGTAGAAGCCTCAATTCTCATTTTCATGCCAGCTGATAAATATTTAAGAGTGATTTGTTTCATACAGGTATCAACTGCAGATCATTTTCTCTGCTCCACAGAAAAACTGCCAACAGGAAACAATGATGGCTCAACCTTTTTCCCCACCCCCTGCTTCCAAAGTTTCCTAAATATTATGTATGAGTTATGACTGACTGGAGACCTGCTACAAAATGAATCCAATAGTGGGAGAGGAGAAGCACCAGACAAGCCAGGAGTCCACCTTGCTCTTTGCCTGCACATACCAATGATTCCTCACTTTTTAAAGACATCAGAGAAGGCAAAGAAATCTTTAACACCTAAAATGTGTCTCCTCGCACTGGCAGATCTTGCAGATTAAATCCATCTGGCTGAGATTAATGGAATAACAGTTTTAGACCAGATGACACAGTATTCAGAGACTGTATCTCACAGAAAGGACTGTGTGACAGTAAGATTAGTCTCGGGTGGGAAGGTCACTTCACATTATAATACTTCAAATGTCTGAAGAGCACAAGAGGCTCCAGCAGCTTAAATACCTGTTAAGCACCTAAAAAGTCTTGTCTAGCTGTGAATTTTAAATCCGTTCCCTAGCCCCCAAAAGTAGGAAGTCAAATATAGGGTTTGCTAACTCCCCCCAAAAAACATCTGATGAATTCTTTCTTTTGTTCACTGCCTACATTCAAGTGAGTGCTGCAAAATCATAAGATAGGAAAAACTTCATGGTTCAGCACTGCCAAAAAAAAATTATCTCCTACTAGTTGCAACCAAGGTGCAGATTTTATCAAACCTTAAACCTAAATATATTTGAGTTCATAATCAGCATTGCTGCAAGTATTTCATGATGGAAGCAGATACACCTGGAACTTCAGGCAACCCTACAATGGCTGAAGGATTCTTTCCACGGCAGGGCTTGTAAAAAATCCCTAAATAACTGTCATGAACTTACAGCTCCTTCAGCTGAGCCTGGGCAAAGGCATTTTCTTGGATGGACATTACTGCATTGTTGCTTAGATCTCTGCAAGGTAAGCAAAGAGCACAAAAATGGGTCAGTGTGATTTCATGTGGTACCTTCAGTTAAGTTCTTACAAAATTTGACAGAGAATGTAAGACTGAAGTTGACAAATAATTACAAGTTCTACAGTGTAAAGTACTTACAGATGTTCAAGCCCTTCCAGGCCAGAGAAGGCTTTTTTGGTAATGGACTTTATCTGGTTTCCTTGCAGGATTCTGAAAGACAAAGCCCAGGATCCCAGTCTGAATGTCAACATCAGTTCACAAATAGGACCCAAAAGAAGTTCCCTATGATGCTTAAGTACATTTTTTCTACTTCTAGCTGAGCTAAAAGATTAAATGCTATTTTTTTAGCTTAAAGACTCAACTGACTTTCCCACAAAAAAGGGTTTTTTTTCTATTTTTACCTTAGAGACTTGGGTTAGAGATGTGCCAGAAGATAATTTAAGTCAGGAGAGTGAAACAGTGATAAATAGAACCATCACATGAGCTCCTGGACTGTACTCTCACACCAGGCTATTTGTTATAAGCCGTGTCTGTAGTTCCACAGGATGGAGCTTCCTACAAAGCACGTGGCACTAGATGAAAAGTGCATAGTCCAAATACTGAAAAGTTGTTAATTCAATGGTGTTTCACATTTCCTCAAAAATACTTTGTGTTTTGGGGTTGTTTTTTTTTTTGAAAAGCAGTAACTTTCAGCCAGACTAAAGAAGCACAAAAATTGATAATTATCACACAGAGGGAGGGAGCTATTCAGTAATAAATCAAGGCAGGTGCTTCTGCTTAATTTCTTCAAATTGGTCTGCAATCCAATGTTCCTGAACATGGAACCCAAGCTTGTATCAGGAGGTTGCGGCACACAAGTGGAAACACAGAACAGCTGCCACTAAGAACCTTTTCTGCCTTGTCACTGATTTACAATTGCTTAATATTTTGCTCTCTCTCTCCTCTGCACGCCTGGGAAGTGCTGTCATTCCCATGCCTTGTAATACATACAGTTTATCCAGCCTGCTGAGTCCCACAAATGCTTCATTTGCATCTTCTATGGCCCAGGAGATCTCGTTGTTCCGCAAGTCCCTGCAGGAGAAGAGCTGTCTTAGACAAGAAGCCTTGGAAAAGCCTGGAACTAAGGTTTTTTTCTTAGAAAGAAACCTTGGAACATCATCATGACCAGGCTTAGTGGCCCATACAGTGCTCTGGCACAGCATCCCCTGGAAGGTCTCAAATCTTTCACAAAAACTAAGCCTGTCAGGAGATGAATGTCCCACTTCAGAGGCGCAAGGGAAAACTGTTCCTGATCAGTGCTGCAGCCAGAACCACAAACAAATTCTGCAGCACAACTTCTTGATGTGGTATTTAAGGAAAGCCCCAGTCTGACCAGCACTTGTCATGTGATGGAGTATTTGCCAGGAGCTGGGAGAGGCTCCTGAAGCAAGTTGGTTCATGTAAGGGAATTAAGCAATACACCAGCAGAATTAATCTTCCCCAGTAACAGGCTTATAACAGCATTAGCATATTAAGAGATTACACACAGGTTACAGTGTAGGGCTGCCAGGCACACAGTGGTGGATTTTCAGAATGAAGTTGATATTCTGTTCGCAAATCTCGTTATCAGCTAATGGGATTTTTGATTGACCTCGGCACAGCACTTCAGCCCCTCATGGAGAAGAGAGGTCTAAACAGCAAAAGCAATAGAGCAATCTGGTTTGGAGAGGATTAAATGCTTTTTAAAGAGAAGAAGAAATAAATTTGGTTGCATTTTTAGCCTGAATGGGATGGACTCAGTACCAAGAGCATGTTTTGATACCACCATGCACAGAAGTCCCTGTTAAAGGAAATCACACTACTAAAGAATAGTCTGTACTGTGTTTCTATGCAACAGCTTGTGGAGCTTCCAAATGAGTCAACTGACACAAAACTAGCTACATACACAGGCAACTGTGTATATCACTCACATAAACACCTTTTTCCCCACTGCTAATGGGGAAAAATGAAGTATTTACTTTCCCTTGGGTGAGACTGTAAATTGTGTAAAACCCCATCCTGGAAGAGATTTGGATTAACCTCCAGAACACCATCAGTGGTAACACATTATTTTCTTATTATTCTTTGAAATATGGAAGTCTTGGTCCTAACACCAGGCAGCAGCCATTTCCACAATTAATACATATCCACATTAAATTTTAGGACAAAAATAAAAGGAATTCCATGTTTCATGCATCACAAGGTCTGAACAAATATGGCCTTGAAACTTGCTCGCATTAAATATTTTCCTCTTTAAAAATTATTCAAGCTAAAGTACTTGACATGGATGTGATCTAATGAGAGTGACTAGATGAAGAATGTGCCAAATTTATTTCCACATTGTTAATTCTTGTGATTTAAAACTTGTTTCCAGAATTATCCTAAGGTCTGCTTCAGAATGGTAAATGGTGAATGCTGGAGAATATAAATGCCAAGCTACTCACAGTATAATGGAGTAAATAATGGGGCAAGATGGAAAACTTCAATGCTATTTTCAGACACAGCTTTAATCTTACCTTGCAGTTAATCTCAGTTTTACAGTTTATTCTCCCACACAGAGGGGCAGGAACCGAACACGAAGAAATATTTACATCAGCCTTAGCACTGAAACAACCAGCACACAACCAACAATGGGACTAATCCCGCAGCCACACGGGTGTCTCTCGTTGTTTGAAGTATTTTTACACTCCACTACTCAGACCACTTAGCAAAAACGAGCGAGCAACCCAAAAGAAAAGCCCCTCATTGTGTGAGCAGAGGAGTTGGCTCCTCATGCCTGGCTGGGCACGAATGCTTGGAGCCCTGTTAATCACCACTGCCCTCCGTGCTGCACATTCCAGCCCCAAAGGAAAGGGCCAGACCCTGGACTGTTGACGCCCCTGAGAGCCCAGGAAAACCTACTAATTAATCTGCTCTTGTTCTTTTTCATGCTGCTCTAAACCTAAGAAATTAGGTTTAATTATTTCATTAAAAGGTTGCATTAAGGTTAACAGAATATGACTGCTTACATAAATCTCTCTGGTGAGTTTGCTTATTTAAGCATTTATTTAATGAAGTGACAGAGGGGTTATAAACTTTCACTCCTTTCTCAAGTACCATTGTTTAGGATAATTACAACTGTTCAGATCTACTTGGGGCAGGATTGAGTCTTTTCAGAAATACCCAACAGCTGCAGCTGCTGTGAAAGGTCTTGGCAAGTGCAGAGCTGAGCCTGTGACAGCAAGAGGAACCCTACACCTCCTGTTAGTCTGTGACTCCAGCACACAGGCAGGGTGGCCTAAACCACACCTTCTGCAACACAAAAGGCTTCACCACTTGGTTTCTGAGCTTCCAACCCTAACACAAAACCCTCTGGAATAAAGAGCTCCGGGTTATTTACTCCACAAGTGGCATTTACCAAAGTTATCCACACCTCTCAGAACCACTGGGGCACATCTGGGCACTCAGGGTCACCAAGCCACTGTTTCTCACCACCACTAAAACTGAGTGGTTGGTTTGTTTTGGCTGGGCTGGAATTCTGTTATCTTGGCAAACCAAAAGATTATCAACCCCACCACACCTGCAGGCAGGACAGCCCAGCAATGATCTCCGTGCAATATCCATCGTCTGTGTTAAAGTGAAATTTCAATTAGATGCTTTTCTGTACTTACAAGGTTTGAAGATTTGTCAGCCCCCTAAAGACACCATCAGCAATGTGACTAATTCGATTGTCACCCAGGTTTAGTTTCTCCAACAAGCCAAGTCCCACAAAGGCAGATTCCTTGAGGCGAGTGAGCTGGTTGTACGACAAGTCCCTGGAAACATGGAGCACACAACTTAAAGGCAAGTAGGGGGGATTAATTATGAAGATGCTATCTGACTTGATTAACTATTGTGTTTTGAATAATTTCTCTAACAGAACACTCATAAGTAAAATACACAGCACTATCATGGGCCTGACAAGGAAGTGCAGTGCTTCCTTTGGTAATTCGTTCTTGCCAATCTGTTATTGCAACATTCCAAAATCCCCAGTGAAAAGCAGCCCAGGACTTACAGCTCAGCAAGTCTTTGGCAGAATTCCCATGCATCTGGGCTGATCCTGGTGATGGCATTCTGGCTAACATAGAGTTGTTGCAATGTCCTCAGCCCATACAGCCAGCCCTTGTTTACTTCTGTTAAGTTATTATGTTCCAGTTCTCTAAGGAATTAGAAGAAAAAATGTTTGTCAAGTAGATAATCAATGAAACATCTATTTATAAACTTTCACCTCGTGGGTCTTAAAATTATTTACTAAAATGAAGCATTAGAAAACACAAAATGCACAATTATATCCAGATTCCATTGAAATCAAAAGATTGAATTAAAGTATATGAAGAACTGAGTAACCCAAAACCAGCTGCAGGGATCCAGTGGCAGAAACAAATCTGCAATCTCTCGTTTCAAAGATAATTTCTTTTTTGCCAACACTGCATGGCACAGCCTGGTGTTTGCTCTGTCAAAGTCACAGAGCAAAGAACAGCCCCATGTGATGGGGATTACAAAGGAAAACCAGCAAAAAAGCAGCTACAGAGTCCAACATGCTTCATCACCAAGTGGGAGGAGCCTGGGAAGAACACCCAATATCATGGAATCACAGAATGGTTTGGGTTGGAAGGGACATTAAAGATCATCCAGTTCCACCCCCTGCCATGGGCAAGGACACCTTCCACTAGCCCAGGTTGCTCCAAGCCCTGTCCAGCCTGGCCTTGGACATTTCAGGGATGGGGAAACCTATCTTTCCACCTTTGAAGTAAAAATATGACATAAAAGTAACGCAAACATATTCTTTTCCAATGATTTCATCAATATCTCAGCACAGCCTTGATGTAAGGGAAGCCATTCAGGACACACCCTCCAGAGTCAGACCCTTAAAGAAATTCCACAACTAGGCATACTCACAGTTCCTCTATATTACCCAGGCCAAAGAATGCTCCATCCATTAGTCTGCTAATCCCATTGCGCTGCATTTTCAAGGATTTTAAGGATTCCAGTCCTTGGAATGTAAGGCTTTCCACTATTTTAATCCGGTTCCTTTTCAGTTCCCTTTTATAAGGATGACATTCAAACATTAACACACCTTTGAACAGGCACATTTCACTTTGTGAAATGATAACATGCTGAGATGAACAAACAGCTGTAAATGCTGGTTTTATGCTTTCAGGACTGTTACTCACAGAAACTGCACGTGAGGCAATTTGAAGATCTTTGGTGGAATCACACTAATCCTATTTCTGTTCAGCTTTACCACCATCAGTGAGCTAGATAAGTTATCGAGGCAACCTGCTTCTAGAGTAGTTATCCTGTTGTTACTCAGATTCCTAGGAAAGGAAGAGGGAAAGAGGCCTTTCAGAACATGGGGAATTTTATGAACACAATGGCACATCTCAGACAGACCACTTGTTATGAGAATTTCAGATCCCTGTGAAGTCACACCACAAATCTGAATTCTGGGACACCAAATCCTCCTTTCCAAAGGAATCAGCGCAAGGAGCTGGTTTTCACTGCATGTCCATGCTTCAGTTAAACATGGCTGAGACAGTGTCCACAGTGATCTACTCAAACAGGGCAGGGATCAGCCCCTGTCCCTGCTGGCTGCACTTTGACAACAGCAGTAGTTGTTCTCCATGTTACTTGGGAAAATGCCATATGGATTGGCATGAAAAATATTTTATTTCCTGCACATTTATAGCTCCATGAAACACTGCTACCAGCCCAAAGATAAATTCAGAGCAGTGAGGTGTCCAGCACTATCACTGTAGGGCCAGGACTCCCAGGCACAGCAGATCACTTGTACTTACAGGTACTTGAGTTGCATCCGTGGAAAAGAGGAGGCTTTAATTTCCGAGATAAGATTAGAACTAAGATCCAGATTTTCCAGTGAAAGGTAGACCTGGAGTTGCTCAGCATTTATTTCTGGAATGGTATTGTGCACCCTGAAAAAGATCAGTGATAAATATGATTATCCAAACATCCTCCCAGTTGTCCAGCTGATTGCACAGTTACAGGATTCTGTGTATCAACATTAGTGAGCCTCCTGAACACGACATGCACCACATGCTTCCAAAAGTGTTAATTCCTAAAGCAATACTGCAAATCCCAGAGCTATTTGCCACCTTGACATATGAACAGATTCAATATCTGAGGCCTGTAGCTGGACTGTTCCTTGTGGGAACTGTCATTCCCAGAATGAATCCCTCCCCTTCAAAGCTGCCTGCCTTGGTTGACTGCATTTTATTGGTAATTTAGGGTGACTTGATTGTCTAACTGATTTGTATTTCTTTAAAGAGTGCTTACATATTCCCTAGAGCCCTTTAGAGGAGCAGTATTTCAAGACAAAAGAAGATGTTTTCCTACAGTTTGATGGCAGAACTCTGACAGGACTCTCCAGTTTGTTAAACAAGAAAAAGGCAGATGAGCTGTTACTTACAATGAGAGAAGAGTTATATTGGAAGTTGTTTCTCCAAAATATGGAATTTCACTCAGCTCATTGTAATTCATTTTCCTTAAAAAGAGAAAAAAGAATTATTGGCACTTGAAAGAGAAGAAAAACCCCTCTGTAGACAGCAGAAATAATTCATATCACAACGCATTTAACAAGTTTATTACATTAATAATACTTAGTAATTGACAAAAAAATCCCTAAAAGCTTAAATAATAATAATTTGAACAATTTAACAGTAAAACATGCTAGTTTTTCCCATTTTCATGGATGCTATTATTTCTCTTTCATTTAAAATCAGCTACAGTCAAAACAACGTCTCATTTCTCTTTAAAATATTGGTCTTTTAATCTTTTATGAAAAAGTTTTCTCCTCACAAAGCAGCAATTTTATACATAAAATATGCTGCCAACATAGAGCATCCATTTTTAATTAACTTGCACTGAATATTTCTGCAGGTCAGACCAGGTATCTCTACATGCAGTGAAATGTTCTCATTAGAATCAGGCAGGATATCTCTAGAGTTTATCCTCATAAAAACCAACTTACACTTCTTGCAGCGTGTGAACAGACAAATCAATGCTCCAGTTGGATGATAACAAATGATTATGACTTAAATCCCTAGAGAACAGAGAGAAAAGTTATTTAGCTCCTGGAATAAAATAAATTATAAAAAAACCCCAAACCATGTATGCTTTGTACAACCTAACACAATATATCTTTATCACAGCTGGTTTTAAGCTTATCAGCCAGGCAGCAGCTATGCTGACACAGGAGACAAAAATCACCCTTTACAACCAAAACTACCACGTACCTATTAAAATGAATATTAAAAGGTAACTTCAGAATATTTAAAATTATTTCCATTGGCAACCAGGCTTGGGCAGCCACAGCACCCACACATTCCTCTGCTCCTGCAACAGCTTTGAGCCCGTGCTTGGCTCCAAATACACCAAAGGCCAAACCTGATCCCACGAGGATCATCCAGTCCAACTCCTGGCCCTGCACAGGCAACCCCAAAATCCCACCATGTGCCTTAGAGCAAACATCCCTTGAACTCTGGCAGACTACTTTTGATCTGTAAGACCAAAACTTATTAGGAGAGAGCAAGGATTCAACACTTGACAGACTGTTTGTTGTCAACTCCCCCTCAGGTTCAGAGTAAGATTCCGTTCTAGCCATGAATTATTAAAATCCTGGGTGTCATGGCAAGCCAGGCAGTTGTTAATGTATTCTTTTAATTACATCGAGATGCAAATTATACAGATAGAGCAGCAAGCAGGTTTGCAAACGATTATTCATTCCTACAATTAAAAAAAAAATCAAGAGAACAACTGCAGCCGCTGCACGCTACTCTGCAGGCTGGCTCCCGTGGCACCTGTGGGAATTAAGCCAATCCTAAGAGCCAGGCACACAAAAACAATGGAGTGTGAGCTGCTCCTGAGCAGCCTTCCCTCCTCAGGGGTGCTGAGTGCTCAGGACACCCTTCTGGGGCGTCTGGGTCACCCTAAGCCTGGCTCAGCCCCTGGGCACCCACAGGAACCCAGCACAGCCGTGCTTGGTGGAGGGAGTGCTGATCCCAAATCCCAGCAGCAGAGTCTTTCCTGGAGGATGTTGCAAACATGCAGGCACCCAGCCAGTGCTGAGGAGCCTGATCTTGAAGCTGTGGGTTTAACCAGAGTGTTCCCAAAGGATCTGAACGCAGCCCGTGGAGGAAGGACGAGACAATGGACATGGAAGATAAGAACACACCCCTGGAGGTGAGCAGATGCTCCACTGATGAGCAGAACCATGCCATGGGTGCTGAGCCAGACCAACCTGTGTGTCAGGCACAGCCAGCGGGCACTGACAAAGATCTGGGGAGTCAGATTAATATACAGAGAAAACTGAAACTGGATTTTTCTAAGGCTTCCAGAGAATATTTCAGTTGGAGGTGACCTACAACAATCCTCTAGTCCAGCTGCCTGACCACTTCAGGGCTGACCAAAAGTTAAAGCAACTTATTCAGGACACTGCCCAAATGCCTCCTAAACACTGACAGCCACGAGGACCTGCTAACAGAAGCCTAGTGTCTGATTATCCAGTTAGAAATTAAGATTTTTAACTTAGAAAGTGCCCAGAAAAGTATTTTTCTATTATTAGTCAAATCTGGACTACTGCAAAGTTTTGATTGCAGTAAGTCCTCTTTCAAGAAGTTGAGTATAGCTCATATTTAAATCAGTTCTGACATTATTTATATCTAGTTTCTGTTACTGATGCTTTTCTTTTTCAAACAGACCAACTGATCACTAAATACAGAGTGAAATTCACTGGCTGATTTTCTGTGTTTAGACATCATTCAATCACACAGCCAAGATTCCTGCTCTCCTGCAGAACCAGATGCAATTCCCTTGCTCTGGAAAAGCCAAAATGGTAGAACCCATCATTTCAGCAGCCCTTGCCCTGGAACTGGGAGGCCCAGGCTGTGCAGGAGCCAAAGCAAACACACCAAATTTGTATTTCAGAGATTCATCTGGTATTGTGTATAACACATCTAAACATTCATTTTGAACTGAAGTGGTTTTCATCTCCTAAGTAAATAAATCAGAACACACCCCCCAAACTGATCATGGGTGATGGAGAACGACCTTAACTCAGCCCAGCTGAGCTGTGGCCCTGTGCTGGTACAGGTGTCAATGCAGGGAGTCATTTGAGCTCACCCAAAAAACCTACTGTGAATGGAACTTGCTGAACTAATTAAGTGATACCTAATCTACTTTTATTCATCATCTCTCCAGTTACCAGGATACATAAACACACTTGGACTGGAGGCAGCGACCACCAGCATCGTGCTTCCCTCTCCCCCTTCACACACCCACCCTTCAAACAGGGCTGGAATTCCTTGTTCTAAAGAATCTAACGTGTTAAGATGCAGACATATAAAAAAAATATTTCCTAACTCCTAGACTTCCCTACCCTTTTCATCACCTGCCAAGTAATCCACAAAACATACATCTTGACAGGAAAAATGAAGTTACAGATGCTTGCATACTTTCATCATGAAAATAAGTTCCAAAAGTGCTCTCCTGGCCTTATTAAAAACAAAAACCTCAGAGAAAACCAACCCCACACACAATGGAAGCATCACCTGCAAGTAGTTTGAAAGAGTTAGGAAAAAGAATTTTTACTCCTCAAAGCCAGGTGAAGTGATATCATAGAACTAAGAGAAAATCAGGGACTTAAGAGAAGATCAGGGACTTAATCATATGAGAAAAGTTAGGCTTTGATTAACATTAAACAGCTGGAAAGCATTATAGCTTGTTTAGATTGAGTACTGCCAGAGCACTCCTAGTGAAGAAAAAACGTCACCCACACTTCATGTGCCAAAATCCTGAAAGCCACAACAGAGACAGACACAGAAAGGATGGAGAGCAGCCCTGAGGAGAAGGACTTGGGAGTGGTGGTGGATGAGAAGCTCAACAGGACCCAGAAATGTGTGTCTGTAGCCCAGAAACCTCCCCTGTGTGCTGGGCTGATCCCGCAGTGTGGGCAGGAGGGGAGGGGGGGATTCTGCCCCTCTGTCCAGCTCGGGTGAGACCCCCCTGCAGAGCTGCCTCCAGCCCTGGGAACAACAGCACAAGGATGTGGAGCTGCTGGAGGGAGTCCAGAGGAGGCCACAGAGCCCCTCTGCTCTGGAGCCAGGCTGGGAGAGCTGGGGGGGTTCACCTGGAGAAGGGAAGGCTCCAGGGACACCTGAGAGCCCCTTCCAGGGCCTAAAGGGGCTCCAGGAGAGCTGGAGAGGGACTGGGGACAAGGGATGGAGGGACAGGACAAGGGGGAATGGTTTCCCACTGCCGGAGGGCAGGGATAGATGGGATATTGGGAAGAAGTTGTTCCTTGTGAGGGTGGGGAGGCCCTGGCACAGGTTGCCCAGAGAAGCTGTGGCTGCCCCATCCCTGGGAGTGTCCAAGACCAGGTTGGACAGGGCTTGGAGCAACCTGGGATACTGGAAGGTGTCCCTGCCCATGGCAGGGGTGGAACAAGATGATCTTCAATGTCCCTTCCAACTCAAACCAGTCTCATACCCTTATTGTTTCCAGCACATCAGATTGCACAATACAGCACGGTGCCAGCCCCGCTCCTTCCCACTGCACAAGTTGTGCCAAGCAGCTTCAAACACACCCTCCATCAGCTTGGAGAAAGATACAAGTATTTGTTGAAGCTTGAAAACTTGCTCTTCAAACAGCAGGGTTATCATTTTGCTTATTAGCCTCCTGATGAACTGCCAACTCCCTTCTCTAGGCGCTGACACCCTCCCTGACAAGTTACAGTATCCTTGAGCCTCTCTAAACACCAAAGGTTGCACGCACAAGGTGTATTTCTGTGCCGAAATGCACGTTTCTTTCTTAAACATTTCCACTTGCTGATTGAGCAGAGAAGGGAGAGAACTACAAANACACAAGTTGTATTTCTATGCCGAAATACACGTTTCTTTCTTGTGCAGAGAAGGGAGAGAACTACAAAAAGAGCAAGAAGGTGACAAGTTTCCTTGCATATGTCTAGTTTTTGACATAGATCAGACTCCTGAGCCCTGTTAGTGGAATTCCTGGAGTTAACTGAACAGTGGTTTGTGTGTTTATAGTACCTGCCCAACAGGTTTAATTTTCTCTTGGTCTGGAATAATGCCATTCCTATCAACTGGGAAACATGATTACTCCAGGAGGGACAGAGAACTCTGTGTACAGAAGCTTGTTTTGATATCCCTGATATTCCAGCACCTCTTCCACCTGAGTATGTTGTAGCCAAAGGTGACAAAAGCAACAGTCAAGGAAGGACAAAGGCTTGACCTGTGTGAACACTATTTAGCACACTGTATAATTAAACACTTGGGAGCAGAGACTACGGGTGGCTCCTAATTGCTTTGTGGGATTTCTTTGGAAAAACAACGGCAAATGTCGAGGGGAGTCCACAAAGGTTTAACGGAGGGGAAAGGAGGGAGTCCCTGAGCTGCAAAGGGATGCAGAGGAGACCAGGAGCAACATGAAGTGCTGAGGTCAGGGTGGAAGGAACACTTCCAAGCACAATCCTAAGGGACTGTGTCCCACAGCCTGACCTGACTGGCATCACCTACAGCCTTGCCAACCACAAGCTGCTTCTGCTCCACGCTCCTCTCACACAGAGCAGGGCAAGGCCAGCGTGAAACTGCTCCCTGCGACCCGGGCACACGGAGCCTTGGGGGCCAGACCCTCTTTCTCGCCACGGCTCCGCTCCAGCCTTTCACTCTTAAGGAATCACAGAACGTTCCAAGTTGGAAGGGACCCTCCAGGATCCTCGACGCTTTTCCCCGTGAGCCACGAGCCAGAGCCGGGGCCGCCCTGCCCGCGGTGCTCCGGGCTCTGTGCGAACACCCCGCGGGCAGAACCACAGAACCAATTCGCTGGGAAAAGACCTCCGAGACCATCGAGTTCAACCTGCGCCCTTGTCCCGCAGCCCAGAGCATTGAGTGCTACATCCAGTCCTTCCTTGGACACCTCCAGGGCTGGGGACTCCACCACCTCCCTGGGCAGCCCCTTACAGTGCCTGAGCATCCTTTCCAGGAGGAAATTCCTCCTGATGTCCAACCTGACCCTCTCCTGGCACAGCTTACGACTATGTCGTCTCATCCTGCCCCCTGGAGCAGAGCCTGACCCCCCCCTCGGCTCCCCCCTCCTGTCAGGGAGTTGCACAGAGCGAAAAGGGCCCCGAACCACCCCCCCGCTCATCCCTTGCCCCGCACCGCCCCCGCCGGGCCACGACCCCGCACCCCCGCCCCCGCCCGG